>JPKZ01000158.1:4575-16708 GCA_000803305.1 Toxocara canis | reverse complement strand
CCTCTCCCATGTTTATTTTTATCACATAGTAATAAGCTTCGATAGTTGTATTCTTCATGCGAAATACATTCAGCCACTCTCAGTGTACTGTTATGAAATAATGAATTAAACAGGCTGATCTTTGAGAGTTATTATAAGAGCATGACGCACTTAGTAAGTTCCTTGAATGTCGGTTTAAAGCAAGTGATAATTTAGCGAGGGAAAACTCGTTGACGCATTAAATCAGGCGTTCTCATTTGCCGATATTGTTATCTCTTCCGGTGGCGTTTCGATGGGTGAAAAGGTAAGATGATTTTCATCTCTCTTTTTCCGCTTATCCCTGTTCTTTGTTTTTAGCAGCTGATGTAGTCCTAATACTAAATTTAGCTAAGCGAAATTCTTAAGAATCCCAAACCCATCTGAATATTTCACGGGGATTTGGTTTTGAGCATTGTTCCACTGAGATCGAAATGCTGTTGCGCATTTCGATTTTTCTTGATGCATAAAATTTGTTACAGAAATGTTGTTGTTTGCTCGTTTATCCCATTTTTACAGTATTCAGTTATAGTGAAAATTTTGTTATGGATTAAGTCAGCATGAGTATTTATAACCGTGTGCAACCCTCGTTCGTTTATGTTCTTTGACCGTGTCGCTGTTACTTAGCAGTGCTGTCGCTTTTTTGGAAATATGAAATCCACGACCATGCACATGGTGCTTCACTTTGTTGTCTCAGTGATTTTATGAGCTACGAAACACGTCACCGCATTAATTGCTCCATAACTCCATGTCACTTTAAAACGCTGTTCCATCTGCGTGTATTTCGTATAAATTAGTTTCCTTTGATAATCGGTGAAATTTCGTTTGAGGTGCGCTTTCATAATGCTTTAAGTGACTGTATTGCAGGATTATTTTAAGTCAGTCATTCAAGAACAATTCAAGTTTAAAATCCATTTTGGTCGTGTTATGATGAAGCCGGGTTTGCCGACAACTTTTGCCACAGGAATCTGGAATGGGAAACAGAAAGCAGTTTTTGCGCTTCCTGGGAACCCAGTATCTGCATGGGTTACCGCGCAGTTGTTTGTAATGCCTGCAGTGAGGAAAACCGCTGGCTACTCTCGATATTGGCCAACAACAATTAGAGTTATGGTAAGCTTTCCCGCGTTTCCTCAGAGGCGAAAATGACATCTTTTTTCGTATTAGGACATCTTCATAGGGAATCTAGTCGTCGAAAGCGTGCAATTAACGTCGTACAGGTCTAGAGCTTTTTCGATGAAACTGGATAACTGGAGAAACGGATCGACGGAAAATATGGTCGTTTCATTTTGTGAGTATCACATGAAATTGTTAAGTAGTTACTGGCTGAACAAGTTATGCCTATAATCTTCGCGTCCATCCGAAGAAGTTCATAAACTGCACCATTGGCTAATGTTTACAATGCATCGCTAGAAAATGCATATGTTATTAATGTTGCGCTCATAATTTCTAAAACATTGGAAGGAGAAAATCTTCTGGAGTAAAAGGTCTTACGGCATTACAGACCGATACCTTTCACTCACTCACATATTTTTTTAAATTTTAGTTAACAGAGAAAATCTATTTGGATAGTCGTCCAGAATACCGACGCGCATGGCTTGAAAGTGGCGATGGTGACATTCCTCGGGCAGTGTGTACATGTACAAACCAGCTCAGTTCTCGTTTGTTATCTCTGCGTGGCGCAAATTTGCTTTTGAGACTCCCGGCTAAAACCGATACATGTTCAGTACTTGAAGAAGGTCATGTAGTCGACGCACTTGTGATCGGTTCACTATGAACTTGAAACATCGGTGACCTCTTTAGCAGAATTTATATAATTTATATAGCATGAAAAGCACACAGCAATAGAAAGGACCCAAAACTATGTGGGGCTCAAATATTATGCAAAATGAATGACGTGCGTAATCGATATGAATGTGTCGGCATTCGGAGTTCTTATGTATTGCTACCATATATTGTAATGGTTTAAATAAATTTTCATGCTGCATCATGACGCGTCATTTTCTCTCTTCGTTTCCCAACACATCACTAGTTTGCTCATATGATAGGACATTCGATCAAATTGTTCAGCATAAACATTATGCTTCCTTTATTGTGGAATAATAAATGGATCTTTATTTTTGATGTTCTTTTACTCATTTTACTGAGTAACAGAACATTAAAAAGTTTCAGTGGTCTTGTTTTCTTTGAACTGATGGACTCTTTCTTCAGAACTAATCGAAATTAAAACTGTAACGGCTTTTCATATTGTTGAGAATGTTTGGTTTATACACAAGAGATGCAGGCAAAACTAAAATTGCACGCATCCAATTACCAAAAGAAAGACTTGAAGGTTGGTTTCAGTGCTTAGCAAGATCGTGTATATATAACTTTGAATGGAATGCAGCGTAAAAAAATCAACTCGATACCTCAGTCAACTAGTGGGGAGGTTTTCTGGATTGATTTATTTTTCCAACACATTCATTTTGCATCTTAGTCCGTTTCTGTTAGGGTTAGAACGGTGATACAGTCATGAAGGTTACAGTGGGACGAATGGTTAGCGCCAGATGTGAGGAGTGGTTGCTTCTTGTCTTTTTCACGTGGTAGAAAGAAATCGTACACTTTCTAAGCATTAGGCGTATTCCACTAATCTTTCAGCGCTTTGAAGATCAACAGTGGGCAGTTTTGTTTTTCATACTCGTTATGCCACCTGAACACCAAACCACCCTATACTTGACCAAACTGTGCTGTGATGCCGTTCTGTGACGCATAACACTCTGCTACAGTATAGTAATGTTTGTTGAAGTTTTGGCTTCTGGCCATAAAATGTGCTGTCGACTAGGTAAGTCACAACGTTAGAAAGTTGGGCGTAAGCAGGCTGTAAGCAGAAGTTGGCTATGCACTTCAAAAATTCTCTCAAAATTATGTAAGATGTATCTAACAAAAGAGGTCGCCGGAACTTCAAAAAGGAACCTTTGGGAAGAGTTCCACAGTTTCGTTGCCTCATTCTGCATGAACTAAGTGGAACTGTGCAGGCGGAAAATCGTATTGTAAAATTATCGTTGCTTATTTTACGTTGAACTCAATATGGAAGATCTCTTAATGTATACCGCGGAACTTCATGGAATATTGTAGCTATAGCCTAGCTGTGATTTTCAGAACGTATTTCAGATATTGTATAAATTTGATCATTTCGTTGCGCAGATGAGACTCATTTCTTTTGCGAAGTAATATTGCGAAATGCATTTGCACTAAACGAGTATTCTCGTCAGTCCATAGAAAAATCCAAAATACGTAATAATTAGCTGAAGGAAAACTGCACAGATTAGGCTTAAATAATTTAACGGCTCTATAAAGATGATCAGTAATAAATTGCTCCAGTCAGCACAACGTTTTTCATGTGTTTATCCCCAATAACTCCACATGCAACGTTGCGAAATACTATTGTGCTCCATAGTATTTCGCGAATTCGATCAGCCTTTATTTCTCTTTGCGTTCAAAATTTATGGCGTTTTAACTTTATTTCGTTGCAAAGAATCCTACCTCATCTATCATGTGAACCTCCTCTTGGATGCTTGCATTCTTGTATCAGTGGATATTGGTGATTTAAAAAGGCTGACAATGTGGTGAGTTGAAAAACATCGCACAACATAACTAAGTAGAGGAATTTGAAAAGTTGCCAAGAACGAGTTAGTGAGGTTAATCCTGGTGGTTTATAGAGGGCAGGATAGTAGTATAATACCGGCGATGCGCTCTTTTGAAGCTCTGTGGCGATTGCATGTGATGAAACAGTTGGTGTGCTTTCTCGGTTATCTGATTTTCATTGGTGCTCGGAATGCTGGAGGTGCGCTATCTTGTTTATTACACGTATTGTTTCGAAATTCCCTTTCACTGTTGTATCGTACGACGAAGACTGCTTCCCAAAAAACCACACTGTTTTGCAATACCTACCCCTTCACCCATCCCCCACCCTCGCCCCCCTTCCCCCGCCGCACTCCCACTTCCATCTCCCAGAAGACGCCCTTGAGTAGATTTTGCAAATTTTACGCGGAAATAACTTTTGGACTTTAGAAGTATTGTCAAGGTATTAGGTTGTGGCAGTGGGAAAATTTTCGAGTCTTTTTCATGGATAAAACTCATTGTTCCGCTAACATATACTTTCAATTGACACTTGTAAAGCAGTTCTCCGTTTACAAAAAAAAAAACATCGCTTTTGAAATAAAGTTTACGGACGATGAATGTTCAAGAAGAAAGGCTGGAAGGCATTATTTTTTGAAAATATTTGATGCGCATAATTCATACGTAATTTACTTGAATTTTTCACTTGATAATGATGGAACTTGGCGTTATGTCTATTGTTTGGTTTTCTACTGATGAAGGTTTGCGAAATCCAAAAAGCGAATGTGTTAGCAAAAACGTTGTTTGAAACGAAAGCCACAAACAGGAAAATCGAACTGTCAGACAAAAAAAAGCGTTTTTTCTAAGCATTTCATGTATAGGGAAATAAAAATACGAAATGGCGCAATCGGTTCAGTACTTTTAAAATTTCTCCTTCACGCTTGAACATATCGGGTCGGATTGCTCTACTGAAAATGAAATACATTCTCTCACCACTATGTTTTAACTCTAGTTGCTTTCATCAGTAATCTCTTTTATATCCAAACTATCATACTAATTTTTCCCAACTTCTGCAACATTCAGCAATGTAATTGCACTTCCCAATCAAAAAAATTCGCCTGGATGCGTTTGAATTTACTACAGATTGCTGACAAGAAATGCGGGGCGTTGCACATCAGCAAGGAGTAGTCATCAAATCAACGTGACTCGCGAACCCCGCATGGGTCTGCTTGATCCATTAAGGAAAATGATCAGAGGTGGTAATACTGGAGGAATGAAATTGAAAAAAAAAAGAATCTAATTTTCTATGTTTATAAATGTATGGTAATTTATTTCTAATGCAGCATTAGACGCTCGTGCTTACGTTATGAAGGCTGGTGTTGGTCCTGCATACGAAAATCTTGGAATCATCGACTTCTCTCAAAAAGATGGGTTTTTTACTGTACGTTTGTTTTGAGCAGTTATTATGGCATGACTTGCAATTTTCCATTGCGGTCCTTTCTCGTTAACGTTTTCAAAATGTCTCATGGTAAGGCATGAATGTTACATGCCCTCGTGGAAATTATTTTCTTCAAAGTAGTCGTAGTGGGAACTGTTAAATTTTACTGCGGTCAAGCGTTCGATTTTAGTAAACAAATATGATATTCCTCTTATGCCTTTTCTTTTTTTCCATACAGTGGGCATCTGCTACCATAGCTGATGTCACGATCGTCGGAAACTTTAGGCAGCTCATAATTATGTCTTTCGTCGCTTCAAAAGACCGGTGATTGTGAGGGTAGCTGTATAACGAACTCGATGTTTAGCTTAAGAAGAGTGCTGTTCTTAGTTGTCTTTTGTTTACGTTCTTGAGGTGGAATACCTTACTAGATTTTTTATTTTTACCGGCTCTATTCAGGCTAGCAATTTGCGTTTTTTTGTGCTCTCGTTCAATAAGTATTTCGAAACTAAACTTTTGCAACTGTTCACTGATATGTCCAGTTCACCAGTTCTTGCATTTTCACGGCAAGTTTGACGCCTTAGCTGCAGTTACCAGCGTGCGTGAGCGTTAGATGGTTTAAGCTAAATTGTTCCTATTTAATCCCATGATTCTAGCATTGGAAAATTCAAATAGGCTTTTTTGCACAATATCAGAACCCAGTTCCGGTAATTAATTACAAGAACGGCTGAAAACGAGGCAGCATTTTTATTCGCTCCATAGTATTACTGAAGTGTAGTCAGAATATTTTCACAAGTCGTTTGCATTTTCATGGTTGTGCAGATTTTGGCTCGTCTTGTATTTCCGTTTTTTTCTTTTTTTTTACTGAACACACTTGCAGCTAAACGGTTGGGTGAAAGGGTTGAGTGTTGGCTTTCATGGATTTCATATTCACAGCAATGGCGATTTTGGTGTGAACTGCTCAAACAGTGGCGGCAACTACACGCCCCTAAAAGGTGGCAGGAACGACCTCGGCAGCATTCAAACCCTAGTAATCATTGAAGATTGCATCTGATACAAGCTTCATCATGTAGTCAAGCAAATACTTTCACGCGGCACAAACAATAAGAAGAGGTGGAGAGGAAAATAGCTGTAAATTAGGACCATTAGCATACATGCAAATTCGGTGGATTATATTAAGTATGAAAGTTTATCTTGAATGTTGCTGTTCAACGGGGAACAGTATGTCGACTCAGCTGAACATTACAGTGCAGCATAAGAAAGTTCTGTTGAGCTTGACTGTTTGTAATTCACTGGTCATCGATTTTTCCCGTAGACAGCGAGGCTTACTTTTATCGGTTTTTTCGAAGTGATCCTGGAATTACTAGAAGTAAAACCGATCCGAAAACGTTTTGACTAAGGATGGAGATGTTAATGTAAGGTTTGGTACAATTCTTTTCGTGTGGCAAAAACCACAGATTCTCAATAATTTCCACAGTTGTTATACATCGAATCTGATCAAGTTGTCTGCTTTCGTTTAAAAGACAGAAGCTGCTCCTATACGAGCACCTTACTGCATATCACTTCTCAATTTATTGCTCATATGGAAAGAAAATTCTCCATTGTAAGGAAGTATATTCCACGTATTTTTCGGCATGGGTATGCAGAGATTTTGTTTCATCATAATGAATTTTAGCCTTCCGGAGTGGCGAAAATTTCCTCGCAGTGTTCGTCCATGGCGCTGCAAGAGATCGTTGGTCGATCTGTTGTGATTCATGAAGCGGACGGCACTCATCATCCTGAGGAGGAGGGCAAGAATATCGACGATTGGACTCGTGTTGCATGCGGTGTCATTGGCGTTGTCAGCTGATCAGCACAGTTAGACAAATCTTGTGAATAGTGTAAAAAAACAATGGCGGCTAATTGCTGACGTTCCGAAGCTATACCATATGATAACAGTGTGTGCACCATCCATAAATATATTGGTTCCTTTATGTTGTTGTTGGTGATCAACGAAAACCAACGGATACACCGCGAAATTCTTAACTTATTTTCTCTATGACATTGTTTTGCTTTTTGCGAACTCTATTTAAACTGAAGAAAAACCGTTTGATTTGATGAATATAATGAATGCTCGGAATAACAATCTTCGGAACCCCGCACTATTCAATTTTGTGTTTTTGAAGATGGCGAAACACGAATGCTTAAAGATACAACAGTTGAATAAGTATCGACTCGTTGTTCTTCGTGAATTAGAAGTCTTTTGCGATGTCTCTCAGAATTCACTAACGTGAATAATGAAAAGCGAGGAGCATACCTCATTTGGATATTTGTTTCTGTTATGCTTATGTGAAGGCAATATTTGGTTCACTAAACGCTGAATACGAATGGTTATCATGCTTACGATTTTGATGCGTTCAAATGTGGCAAGTTACAACGAACAGTGATGACGCTTGGAATTACAACGTGTAACGCTTAGATAACGCTTGGAATTTTGTTCTCTAATGTGGCAATCATGGCCCTTTCGCTAAGGTTTTTTTGGATGGAAAGTATTATCTGGGATTACTCTGTCTTTCGCTTTCGTGGCAGCACGATGCCTTCAAATTAGAAATTGTTATTTCAGTGTTACTGATTGTGGTTGCTCTAAACACCACCTTTTACCGTTAGTTTTTTTTTTCGTGAGGAGAGCGGAAAGTTCTGAGAAGTGATAGAAGTATGTGGGAAAAATTGTCAGTGAAAATGTAACGCGTTTCAGCTACCAAAACCAGCACGAATGAAATAGTAAGTTTTGTTCTGAAAATCATTTAAGAATGCATTGTTGGTTTTCTACGAGCAGCTTCTGGGATCTGTGACTTTGAGAAAGTATAGACGAGATCAAAATCGCTACACAGAAATTAGGGCATTTGCGGGAATGTCTCAGTGGAAATGGTAAGACAGGGCTAATTGTATGCCAACATTTCACAACAGCCTTCAATGCTTTCTTCGAGAAGTGGCAACCACTTTCTCAAGTGATGTTGACAGAAGGGGACGTCGCAGTTTAAAAAAGCTTCTTTTCCAAGGATACTGCGAAGATTAACTGCATGCGTTTGGAATAACGTGAAATGAACAACGCATAGGGATTATTCCAGTTGTTAATCGTGTAATCCTTGTTTTCGCGATCAGTTATGACGCTCGTTACCGTCAGTGAGCGTCACAAGTGATCGGATATAGAATACGATGCGATTATGCGAAGGAAAATCAATATTTTCTGCCCACTGGACCGTTTGATCGAAAGATATATTAAAGCCGCACCATTGTCATTATATAAATAACTTCTATCAGCACGACAACGTTCAGGCGCAGTTTTTCTGAATTGTAAATTGATTAATACATAGGATGAATAAACAGATAAAGCAGAATTTATGTTGCAGGTACGTCAATATTTACATATTCACGACTTTCGTTTCGTGTATTTTAACGAATGACGGGAGGGGGAAGATTTAGGAAAACAGAGTCGCGGTGAAGTAGAATGTCCTCTCGCTTCCGTTAAAAAGGCAGGGGAGCAAATGGCACGCAATAAGAAAGATAAGCCAAAAACGCAGTTAATCAAATGAGAGGTGGTGATTTAGCAATAAATCTCTTGTTACATCAGCCTCGATTCAGCTATAAATCTTAACACAACAGTGTTAATACATGTCGAGTTCCCTTATTTTGCAAATCATTATGACCGTCGATCAATCGTGCATTGTATTGGAAGGTGCGAAGAAGCATAGTGGTGTGGCGATTTCAAAGAATGCAGTGAAACGATTCGCGAAACGCACAGATGATGATGACGAGATGACGAGAGTGTAGCGAATTGAATTGATTCTTTTAGGCGTTAACCGGTTCTTCCGATGACATTCCGTTGATGCGCCATCCTATTATGGTTTCTGCAACCGCTACCCTCATTTTCAATAACGGTCGCCGTGTCATTTCATTGCATTTTTAATTTTATGCAAATTTAAAACATTTGGTGTTTGTATACGACAAACACTTCAAAGGTTTGAGGTTCGCGAAAGAATTTCACGAAATTCCGATCAACTTGTATATATTAACTACATTAAATTCAATTGCACAAATTGTCAAGATAATTTTGATGAAAGTCTGATTAGCTCTCTTCGTGATCTTTATTTTCAGCAAGCGTTAAAAGTGACTGATTTCATTTGTGTTACATTCTCATCGTAAAACAACGTAGTTCTGTCTTTTAGAGTTGGATGGTCGGCGGCCTCGATAAATAAAATGTCCAAATTTTGCGAATAACGTCGATCATTTTTACGATATCTAGTCTTTTTTATATCGTTTTTCTTCGATCTGGTCGGTGGTGCGACAATTCTTGTTATGCTGTTTGCCTATGCGTACACAGAAATTCGGGCTTAGAAGGGGGATATTCGGAAACTTTGATTAGCTGCCAAAAGCTGACCATTTGCTAAAGTACAAATCAAAGTTGACAACTTATAAATACGCATTTGAATTTGAATCCCAGAAATATTCGTTCACGCGCCTGATTTCTTATAATTGAGGTTGTCCTGATACCTTGCAGTCGATAAACTTTCATGTCGGAAGGGCGAACCGCGAAATTTTGTGTTTACCGGCGAATCTTGATAAGCAGCATCGTTGATCTGACAAGCTCATACTGATTAAGTTAGAAATGTTTCAAGTCAAAAGTGATGTCACTGGAAGACAGTCCCACTTTGAATGGCTATTATACTGTGTGGCGGGATAAATTGTATTAAAAGTATTTGGAACACAACAGATTATAGGCAACGGAGTTCTGAAATGCAGAGGTCTACTATTTCGTGTTTTTGTCATGTAATTTTGACGCCTCTTAATAAAGAGTTAGCAATATCCCTTCGCTTTTCCCCATGGGATCCCTCTGTTCCTATGTGTTGTGCTTTCATAATATGGGACTTAAATACGAACTCCATCTCCCACTGCTCACCCAGCACATAGCCCTTTGGCTTTGCGAACTTGTAAGGTTAGTCGCATGGAATATTTGACGGATAAGGGCTTTATTGAACAATATCCTGGAAAGCTCTTGAATACTGTTTTTCTCTCATACAAAAATTTCCGTTTCGGAAGATTAATTTAAGCTTCTGCTCTATTCCCGCTTTTGACTCATTGTTTGCAGTGCAACGTTCAGGAAATCTCACAGTTCCATTTCTTAGAACAAGTGGACTGTGTCCTAGCAAATTTTCAAGCTTGCGAGCCGCATAAAGTTCCCAAGCCAATACCAACACTCCTCGTAATACGGATCATTGAATTCGATGATGTGGACAAGCATATTCCCGAATCTGATGGTGAGGTTAAGTTTCTGCAATGTCAGGATCTTTGCAGTGATGACGAATGCATTCCAACAAGCACATCAACGATGAGCAGTAACTACTTCGCAGAGGCGATTAGCGCGATATGTGAGAACGATGTGACCGCATTCGAGAAGCTCTTGAAGCAGCATCCGCAACTGACTGATTCGCGCTCCAGAGGTGGACGATCTCTACTCACATTCGCTGTACTTCACGATAGACTTCGTGTCGTACAGCTTCTCCACAAGTTGGCAGATTATTCGCCTTTTGGAACAGCTGTTTTTCTGTCGATTTCTTGTTCTTTTCAAATTTGATTTCCGCGACAATAGCAAAGTTCATGCGATCGATCATAGAAGGAAAGTTATTAGGACCGCAGGATATAGCCATTTCAGCGAAGACGAAGCGACCAACTAAAGCCTCTCTAAGACTGACGATCGGGATAGAATTTGTCCGTCGATTTGCGTCGATCGCGCAGATCAGAAAAAATAACACGGGAAGATAGAAATGCCCAGAAAAGTTCAGGTTAAAATCGAAATCAAAATGTCGGTTTAGGTTAACGACTACTTCCAGCTATTGCGAGATCAGTCTTTGAGAGAGCTATTTTCTTATCGAGAGCCAGGTCGTTTAGAATACGTATAACTTCTCTAGAAAGGGTCAACAGTTCTCGGATGGAGACGACAACGGTGATACAGCGATTCATTGGGCAACTGTTGGCGATGCGCGGAAATCTGTGAAGTATATTCTCAGTTTGCCTCGAGCGACTGGTGAAATGCAATGGATTCTACTGAAGGATCGGCAAGGCATTACACCTATTCATTTAGCGGCGATGCTTGGACGCACAAAAATTCTAAAGGTACGTTCAAAACTGCCTGAACCCATCCTATTTCTGCTGAAAAGCAATCAAGCACTCGAAACGAGTGCATAGGTGCACTTCCCTTGATTCACCGAATGAGTGGTCATATGGAAACTCTTATTGTTACCTTGTTGGGAGTTCTTGAGGACAACTTTACTTATTAACTTTTATTGAAATTACCCAACGTTCGTCGAGCAATATGCTTAAGCATATGAACAATAACGCGATTCAGTAAAAAGATAGCGAAAAAAACGCTTAGGGTTTCGGGTTTCATCGTAATTTCGCTAATCAGTCGTTTCGATTGTCGTACGCGCCCAAACACGCTTAGGCGAGGAAATGACACTAACTTTATAAGGGTACAGTGCTAAACACACATGATAGGTGAGCTGCAACATCATCATTTAATAAAAGCAAAAATGATAGCGATTGGTGGATGTTCACTGAGAGCATCTCCCACACATGCAATCAGGTTCTTTGCCAAGTAGCTCCCCAAAAGCGGGGTTAGGCAAAGAGCAATCATCCGTCGTTGTGGTCGATCGAGTTTCGTACAGCTTTAAAGTTCTGAAATACTTAAACTGGCCTGTTCGTTAGCTATCCCGTTCGTGCCTCCTTGGCTCTTTTTAGTTTTACGTCTCAAGTTTGATAGTGTGGCGTTGTAACGCACCGTTAGTCGGATCTTAAACTGGGGTAGGAAAAAGCGCGAACGACATGCATATTCAAAACGCAGTTATGATGTGACATGAACTGATGAAGATTGCATGATAACGGTGGGGCACGAATGAAATGACCGTCAAGGGGCGAAGGGAAAATGAGTTGAATGACGGTAGAGGGAAATTTGGGTGGTAGGGAGTGTAAAAAAAAGGAGAAAAAAATTGAAAAAGAATGAAAACAAGCCAGACTCCGCTCGTATCGTTGCAGCCACTTGAATGATGTGTGAAA
>JPKZ01000157.1:156781-174916 GCA_000803305.1 Toxocara canis | reverse complement strand
TTTCATGCGAACATCGAAGTTACATTTAGCAAAAAAAAACTAGCTTGCAAAAAAGAGCAAAAGTGCCTGTACGATATTGCCTGCCTGTACGATAGCAGTAGGTTTTGTGTGAGATGAAAACGACAACTTTTTAATATGCGTCGGCACCCTTGTAACTTCCGAGAGGCACTGAACGTTCTCAGATAACGTCATGTCAATTAGGAAGTAATTTGGAGGCAAGTCAAATCTCGCAACGATAATAAATTGAAAGATAGATACATTGGAAATGACATGCACACAGAGCGTTAACACATAACAAAAACGAATGAGGAGGTACCGAGCTCGAGAACCGGTTTCTGTGGTAGCGATTTGAATCGATCACTTAAACACTACCTTCTTCAACAGCCATAGCACACCCTAAGATATACCAGTGGAACAATTAAAATATAAGCGAACGGAACGTTGAGAAAGGCGTTTGCAATCGATTGCGAAACAGAATCGAAGTGTTGAAGTCATAAATGATATGCGCGACTTTAAGTAATATACGTGTAGAGCTGAGAGAGAATTGAGTAGAACACTGAGTAGATCGATTAGATCAACTTTTCGAAATAAATAGCGATATTGTGATCGTCTTGAATCTTCTTGTGACTGAAACAACTTCATTTAAAATTGTTATTGTTTGCATCCTTTTACGAAATTTTCGGTAATCAGAGTGTCTTTTAGTTGAAACGATTTAACGTGTAGGAGTTTAATGATGCTTTGGTCCTTGACTGTTTGCATTTTAAAATTATAATAATACTTTTTTTGCCCGAAACTGGCCCGCAACGCTAGCAACATTTTTTATTTGCATCATACCGATATTTTTTTAGAACAAACAGCTCCTTTAAAGAAATGATGATGTTGGAGTGAAAATGCAAGAGGAATAAAGAGTACAAGAGTTTAATGTGATTTTTTTCCAATTTTCCTTTCATATTTCAGACGTTTTGAAATGTTCACGTAGAGGAAGAATATGATAAAGAATCGCTGCGCCGTTGCTGCTTACTGATCTATCGACTGCTGTGCGTACGAATCCAGTTTGAACGAGTCCACTTCGAGCGTTTCAATTTACGAGCTATGACGGAATGAAAAGTGCTTTTATCGATAAGGCTTTGAAATTATTTAAACAGACGATGAAGTTTTCTTCGCTCGTAAATGAAGTTGAAAAGTGTGTTTGGTTTTTTTTTTCAAAAGCAGCAAAAAAGTATGAAATAAGAATTCTGTTGATAAAAGAAACAATCGTTTTTTCCGCGAGAATTTCCAATTAGTTCATATTCATTGACTGAATGTTTGTGAGAACGAATTTTTGGCTAAATGATTAAATTTCGCTCACTGTGTCGACTAATTTTTTTTCGTTGTAATTGTGCTTTTATAGTTTTTTTTTCCCGACAATATTTTTGCAGGGATTATCGTTGCATTCGTTTGTATTTCATTGAGGAATTCGGAGCACTTTTCGAAACGATATTGTCGATCGATCGGTTTCTCATCGGTGGACGCGAAACATTCGACGAGTGTTTTTTGCTTTCAGCAAAAGTGCTTTAATTCACTCACCTGCTTAACATTACTCTCTTCATATAGTAATATTTCACTGCATGCTAATTTCAGTTTTATGCGCGAAAAACAACTTATGGTAGCGACGACATAAAGAACGCAACGAGAATATTTGCGCACATAACCATAAAATTGTACTTAATTATCGCACATTGGTTCAACTGAAGCCATTAACGAAGAAAAGAACACCCGAAAAGGCGCATCTGAGACGGACGCATTTGGAAACAAGAGAGACGTTCTAGAGAGACGCTATAAGACCGCTGCTTAAGGTAATTTCGGATGGGGATGGGGCATTCGCAGACGGGGCAAGATAGCGCCGTACAGCGGATCAACATTTGCGATCTACATTTGTATACAGGCATGTATAAGAGTGATCCAAAACGGAAAAGAATGAGAAATAAGAAAAGAATATTGCACAAAGAGATTTCACTGGGATGGCGAGGTAACAACAGAATGCAGGATGCATTGTAAGCCAACTGCGACGTCATGCCTTCTTGGCGGGTCGCAGTAGACATGAGACGATCACAACAACAACTGCTACAACTGCTACGCCAAGTGCCATCATCATCGAGAATCCCATCGGTGACATACAAATGCCTTCGTACGTAGGTGAGAGCACCACCTGCTTTCCATAGTTATGCAATACGCGATGATCGAAGTCGGCTGGTAAAGCAGACGCCTGCAATTTTCACGTTCTTAGTCAAACTACTATTACTTTATAAGCCAGAAAAAAATCACACCAGCTCAGGGTTTTGGTCGAGAAATGGAGTGAGTCAGAATGCAATAATCTTTCATTGCAATCCCTAATCTATACGCGATATCGTCGGAGTTTAGAAGTTTCAGAAAACAAATTTCACCATTTCGTTTTCTATCTTTCTCGATGTGAGTATGTGTCATCACTGCTGCTGAAAAAAGAGAACTTTTTTCTCTAGGAATATCCTAGGAATATTTTAAAAGCTCATTTTTTATTTTCTTTTGTTTTGTTTTTTTAATCCCTTAAAAACTTTGCTAACAGGTTAGTGAAAGCGTTTTAAAAAAGTAATGCTAATCCAACTCGATCATAAAATAGAATCTTGAACTCGCTTAAGCAAGTGTTTATTCTCAATTTTGTGGTAGCTTCTGCAACCTACTGAATTCGAAGCCATCAAAAAATACCCACTTGATCGGAAATATCTAGAGCGCTAATGTCAGTGCGAACGTCGAGAGTATTGTCGTCAAAGTCGGCTTCCCTCTTCTTGAGTAATCGAATTTGTGCAGGTTCGGCGGGTTTCGCAGGTGATGCTGCGACCCTTCCAGCTCCAACTTTGACAGCTCCGAATCCAGCTGGCTCAGTACACTGAGGTCGGGGGCATTCTGAGTTGGGCTCCTTGATTGTGATGGAGATCTGGCATTGATAGAACAGCTGCGAACGATCTGCGTATTTGTACACGTGAGCCTCCTGAAATGTTTACGCTAAATGTAATAGAAACAAATTGACAAGTATGGTGTCCATAGGATCTATCAATAAGCGATATGAAGCCTAATGAATATTCCTACTTTTTTTCACAGCTGCACTAAGCAATGCTGACAACATTCTTTTATTGAAAAGTTACATATGCTAATTTTTTATCGAAAGTTAGCTCGCTTCCTTTTTTGACTGCTTAATGCTGAAATTTTATATCAATAAAGGGCTTCATGTATAGAAACAACGTTACCTGGCCTGCCATGAGATCAGTTGGATACTCGAGGTTGTTGAGGAGGAACTTATCAAGGGCACATCCGTCAGCATTCAGTATTTCGACTGTATCACCCTTACCGTCATCGACCGTGCATGAATGGACTACTGCGCAGAAAGTGTCAACCGTTTCCGAATCACATGTCCATTTGTGATACACTTGCTGACCGATAGTTGCGAACTGGATCGGCTGTCCAGTTGGTCCTCCATCCAAGATCTGAATTCATAAAAATCACTCGTCATGAAACTTCGACGGGCTGATTATCAAGAGAAACTTTGAAGTGAGTATTCCTCGCGTTCGGTGGAATAGCAACTATGCTGCATTTGATTAATCGCAGAGAACGAAAAGCGAGTGTTATATCGAAACCGATTGTCTCGGAAAAAAAAAGACCGTTTGGACGCTCAGATATCTGAATTTTGCAACAAAGACTGAATTCAGTTTTAAATCAATTTTAAATGGTTGTTCTTTTCGAGTCTAACTAAAACAATAATATAGGTACCTCGTATCGGCAGACCGGCATAGGCACAATTTGAGTCTGGAAGGCAGTTGTGATCTCCGACACTTCAAGCTGGGTGGAAACGGTTTTGTCTGCCTCCATGTAGAAGCACTGGATGCGGTAAGCGCGGTCGACTTTTGTGATGAATTGAGGATGGAAGGAGATGACCACAGTAGTGGTGACGAACACACCTCGCGGATTCAGAGACCTGGTGCGTGCCACATTGCACGTATCGAAAGGCAGCTCGATGCCTGCGACCTGTCGCCCATGCTCACTCTTTCGACATTCTTCCTGAAAAAGAACCCGTTCAGATGCCTTTCCTAGTAAGACATCTTATGTTGTTTTCTAAACGGCAAAATTAGCAGTACTGCAAGAAAATTGAAAAGCTTTTTCGACGAACTGAGTTGCATAACCTCCCGTGCGGTTAGCAAAAAAACTATTTTTTGACGCGTCACATAAAAATTATTCTGGAACAGCAGTTCTCATTTATGGCAGAATCTAAAAATTCTGAGTGAGTGCATAAAGTAGTGGAGAATATAAAATATAGTGACCTGGTCATATAGCCCTTTAACGTACACATGGCCTTCGAAGTTGTTACGAGTGTTGAAGTTAACAGTAATGGATGTTGGTCCGCATTCGATTTCGGGCTCGCCTTCGACACCGTTATCGACTGGAATGGCCGCTGCGAATGCTACGAGCCCTAGGACCAAAAGGATTCGCCTACAAATCATTGGCTGATTGGTTGCAAGCTGCACCGATGCTGAGGATGGTGAAGAACGGATTGCTGAGTTTGTCTTTGTGGCTTTGATTTAAATAGGAGCGTTGTATACAGTTGTTGGGTCAGATGGGTCATCTCATGTCCATTGATGTGCCCCTCCCCTTTCCTTATTATGACCCTACTTCGCTGCCACCTTAACGAAATGATAGATTGCGCATCTCTTGTCTACGCCTTCAATTCCGCGTGATCAGATCTTATCGAATGTTGCGCATCCTGAATCAGAATGGAACCCCTCCGCAATAGGATCTCAATTTTGGATCTCTTTTTCTTTGCGTACGTTAAGTAGTCATCTTCAGCGATTATCAGATAATCCCTCTGAAAATCTGAAAAGAGGAATACTCTTCAAGATGCATATGCCTAAATTTAAACACGAATAAAATTATCTATAGATTTCACCTAACAGTGAACAAAAACGATCAAGACGCGAAACAAGCAAACGTCGGTCACATGAAATTTTGTCGAAATTTCTTTACCTCTGCACCATTTCAATTTTTTTTTGAACTTTTCATTTAAAATATTTTACTCTCTTATTTGTCCAGTCTTCCAGTATGAGAACACTGTTTCAAATTCTAATTTATTGTACTGAATTAAGCTGTTTATCGTAGCGTTTCTAGTTGTGTATGTAGAATTCGAATTCACTACTACTGAATCGGTAAAGCGATAATGTTTCTCACCCCATCTCATCTTCTTTACCATGCATTCGTAATGGCTGGTGCAGCTTTATCGCTTTCTAACGTATTGTATTTGCGCGAATGTGTGGTATGAAAGTAAGCCTCTACGCAATTTTTTATCCGATACCTGGTGCCCGTACAACGAAAATTGGAGTCGATGCGCTTACGTAATGGAAATGTTGTTGTCTTCAAGTCGTATTTTACACCACCAAATCCAATGTAAGAGTGTAGATGCACGATTCGGCTAAGCTTCGACTCCTTAGAAGCTGCGGAAGTATATGGTTTACAGGTTGCCGAATAGCAGCTTATAACGGAAGATCCTCTAGCCAAAAAATTTTCAACCATATTGGATCAGCACCACCAGTATACCACGGACGATGAGCGGCATGAATAGATTTGTTGTTATTTTCAACCATGATGCGCTTGATCGCGTTTTGCATCCTTTAAACCCTGCTAATTTTACATCACAGGAGAAAGGCTAAGATTGTGCTGTCAACCATCGAAGTGATCATGTAGCGCCCGGATTAGGCTGCAAAAAAGGGAACAAATTTCTGGTCCACTCCGTTCGTATACTGTCCGTAATCATTCTTTTCGAGTTTCGAATCATAATGAGAATCTATGGAATTGCTCTCGTTCCTTTGATATTTGGAAAGCCTAATAACCTCGATGTCAGCAAAGGACTGGCTGAAGTGTTTGCATGGTGCATCTATACCTTATAAAACCAGTGCTCGGCACGGTTCTTTCTTGCTTGGCAATTGACTGCTAAGGATCATAGCTGATAGAAATGATGTGCGACTGAAATGAAATGGCCAAGTCAACATTTCCGATAAAATGTGTGCAATTTGTTTTAATTTTTGTATCGACTGTTCTTTAACACTTTAGATCTTGCAATCTTTAATCTATAATATTTTAGCTTTCAGATTTTTTTGACATTAACGTTTAAACTAACCTTAGCTTTTAACAGCTCTCTTGGTTTTCGAATCTCTTTTATGTCGACAGATCAAAACCCTTAAAGAGCTGAAATGAGTGGCTTGCTGGACCTGGCTTCAATGTGGGCCGCAGTCATGGCCTTTTGTGACTCAGCTCTGAGACTGTTCTGGTGATGAGCAAAAACATGCGAGATACAGTTCTGCGTACTCCTTCAGCTTTTTGGGAGATACGAGCACTCCTTCCGATACAGGTATTCTTTCCGCTTCCGCGTACTCCTTCCGCCTATTTTGATCGAATTTTATAGAAATAGCACATGGTTTCGTAGGAATCGAGTATCTTGTATTACCAGATAGTAGAAATTAATAGCCTCCTTTAATTACAAATATTGCTTCCTGGCGCCAGAAAGTAATGCTGTTCACAAAGACATCGGTCCCGTTTCCGGCATTATTCGAAGCGACCGTGGAAAGACTCGCGGGTCGGGGTGACGAAGATGCTTGTGCATGCCCGGTGGAGTGAGTGGTGGCAGCAACTTTTGATTTCAAAAATCACAAACATTTACTGCAGTAGCGGAAGTGTTTTAATGCGAAAATAAATGTGCAAGACCCGCTCCACATCCATTTGGAGCTCCTACTTGAATAGAACACACCTCCACCCCCTCCCCTTTTCTCCGCTTCGTGATTAAAGAGAATTCTGCCAAGTGGACTTCTACTCCAGAAGCCTTTCATGTGTCATTTTGAGTGAAAAAGTGCACCAGTGGAGCTGGCGTGCAAACGATTTAGTTTTCCAAGCCGTCAGACCCAGAAAATTACAACTCGCCAACTCGTACCTCGCTTTGCGGCAGAGGTTAGCGGTACGGTAAATTGAAACTGATCATCAGACCAACCGATTTCATAAATCATCTGCGAGTATCGAAACATACTTTTAGTGCAGGATTATTTCAGCCGAACGGACCAGTGTCTTAATTGACGAAAGATCGGTTTCAGGGAAATTTGCAGATGGTACTTAAGAGTGGCTAGAATTTAGCATAATGAGAAACATTTAACAGCCGGATGGGTAGGTGACAAAACATGCAGAGAAAGAAATTTTTCTGTGGAATAAAAATTATTTGAAACCGGTTTGTCTCATTGCTAAAGTGTGAAAAGCGTATATTGGACGACCTCCAACATTCGCACACTTGAAACTCGAGACAGTTAATTCAGTGCTGCAGTAAGAAAATAAAAACATAAGTACAAATGTTTCCCCTGACACCGCCGCGGCATGCGCTTTGGCAATTCGGGCCATCACACCGGCAGGTTTCACAAACTGCCCGCAACTGCGTACTACGTACAACGTGCTATAGCCATCACACCGACAGGTTTCACAAACTGCCCGCAACTGCGTACTACGTACTACGTGCTATAAAGCACATTTTTACAGCTTAATCGATTAGTTCACGCGCACAAATCGTTTACCAAGAAACATTCATTTCAGTGCGCTTGAGCAACTTCGCGTTAGTGGCGCCGATTGTGGCCTGCCTTGACTAATTTTGTGTTATGCGTGTTTGCCTCAAATAAGCCAGTGCTAAAACAGGAGTTAATAAACTTTCGCAAACGTAATATGCACGTTAGGCTGGCGTCCTGCAGAATTTCAAATCGATTCGTCGGTTTCACCGTTAACAGTAATTGGCAAAAATTTTTCGGTATCCAGTTTTTCAGAATAATTTTTCTGTTCCGTGTAAGTGCACCATCTTTGTTAAAAAGCGCCTTATAAAGGCATACTTCCCGGTCTATAACCTTTAAGATGGTTATTGATCACAATCGTCATTGTTTAGAAATTCGCCGCTATTTGCACAAATATGAGGTAGTTAGTTATTTACGATGCTCGAAAGAGAGATCAAAAGAAACAATAATCTTTAGTTGATCACGTCCGCATCAGTTTCGCTAAACTTTTACGTTTCATTTGCACAATAGGCTCAGAAGTCGTCGGGACGACTCGATTCATAGTGAAACCTCTTTTCTTCGGTTAACATCTCCTTCTCCCTATCCTGTCCCCCCCCCCCCCCCCCTCCCCCCCCCCCCCCCCCCCCCCCCCCCCCTTTCTCATCCCCTCTCGACAATATGCCACCCCTAATTCCCATAAGCAAAAATATTTGCAAAACCAGGAATGCTGACCCTTAATTTTCACTGCGCAGACGAAAGAGACGTGATTGGAGTGAAGCGTAACACTCGCCACATGCAGGCACGATGTGGGGTGAGACGTTTTCCTCTCATTCTCCTTCGCTTCCCTACCCGCAAAATCAGCCTTACCCATAAGCTTCTACATTTCACTGCCCCGTTATTTTAGGAAAAGGTGACCAAATCGTCTTAAATAAAAAGAATTTCGCTTTTCAATATCTGCAATAAATGTGCGGAACATTACTGGTTTTGCCGAAATGTCAACGACGAAAAACTGGTCAAGGACTTAAAATTCGAGCCATTTAAGTGAAATGTATTTGATGCGGGCGCAAAACGCGCCTACGATACTGTCCCTTCATGAAAACAAACCGATTCATATTCATAGCCGATCGGTGCCGTACAATAGGTGTACGAAGATTGGTTGTAATTGCTGTAAATCCGTACATGCGAAAATATATTTCGCTTTAGCGGTAGGGCACCGTCGCACCATGAGTTGTGACACGAAAACGTCAAAGTGCTGCATTTATAACCACAATTATAATTGTGGGTCGTTTACGTGAATAAACACAATTTAATTGATGTTTCATTAGAGGAGATTTAAAAAAAAAATTAAACTGCAGGCAGAAACGTGTAAAATTTAAAAAAAAATAAAGATAATAGAATGCGCAATTTTAGAAGCATAGCTGCATCGCCATTAATAATGAAGATTTTGGCTTCCGCGCAGGTCCTACATTCGTAAATTGTAACCAGTGTACGCAGCGGGTTCTCATCTTTGCATTTTTAGAACAAATGTTTGCGGAAAATTCTAACGTAAGAATTTTTGCTGCTTTTGCGCTTTCGTAAACTTGTGCCTGTAAAACGCATTATGCCGACTGCAGATGCTCGTGTGTTTATGAAAGTCGTTTTGTGTATAGAAGCTAAACTGAAGAAGTTTTAAATCATAGAAGCTTGTCAATAATAAATCGACGAAGTTTGAAAAGTACGGTATTCACTCTAAGATCACCTCCAACTTGTTGTGAGCATCTTCTCTATCATTTTCCCAGTCGATTCAACGGCCCACTAGCTACAGACACTTAAGTGTCGGAAAATTTTACGATTATTTTTGAACCGGTTCGACTACTTTTTCCATCGACCGTACTCTCGAGAACTGATCATTGTCCATTTCGACGAAACCTTCCAATTCTGTTGCAGCATACTGGTCGCGGTTTGCCCTTTTCATCAGCAAAACTCTATTTGGCTTTTAGCACATTAGCGAACGTGGTGAAACGACCTTAATAGGGCTGACAATCATGCCGCATCGATGATGGCCAAGCGGGCATAATAATACTTCGGCAACAGTTTCTTCTCTCGTTTTGAACAAAAGTATTAGACTCGCTTAGCAAGGCTGAAATAAGCCTCTAATTCTTTGTTTCTGCAATGCTTGGCTCTCGAGTTATGGTCATGCGAGTTTTTAGGTTGCTTGCCTCCCCTCTTTCTCCCCTCCCCGTCACCTCCTCCCCCACCTCCTATCACCTCTCCTCTCTTCTGGACAGTCAGTTCTGGTTACGAGACTAAAGTTCCGAATTCCACACCAGACACATTCCTTAACTTTATCGCACAAAAATGTGCATATGGGAACTACTATCTTCATACAGTGAACAAACAAATCTTTGTTCATAATCGGTTTCTTCTGATTCTGTTCCGTTTATCTATGACCGAACCGTCTCAGTTATTGTTATGCATTGAAAAATGCTTCAAAAGCATTGGAAGTTTTTTTCCTCGTCCTTGCGATCTAAATTTTTGATATCTATACATCATTTGGTGTACTTTTTTTTCATAGAGGCATTTCGGTGGTGGGTATGAAAATAGCGTGGTAGTTGAATTAAAAGCAACAAAGCGCTCGCAACACCAACAATTAATTAAATCACACTTGTTACGTTTAGGCCGTTCAGTCACAATGATAACTGATAGTAATCGAACCTTAATTTTGTGTTGGAGGCAGTCGTCAGATGCCTTTCCATTTTCAGCTATATCGAGCGAAGGCCCATCGCTTGAATATTTTAGGAACTTCACTGTTGAGTTCAAGGAACAGCAACAACCTTGTGCACACAACTGCCCTGTATTAACAACTGAGAAATGACTGTTTGATAATAATACCTCGGTTTCCTTGTTCAAATCGTGAGGGTAGTTTTGCGCTCCTTTTCATCTCTGCTTCATACTCTTTCGCTTCTACTTCGACCTCCCGATTCCCTTGGTTGATATTCATTGGAGAAAAGTGACGCTTCGGGAGGTCGATGACGAATCAGAGTAAAACAGTTGCTTTAAATAGCTTCTTTTTCGTAGCTAGATTAACATGTAGTTTCTTTTCGGATAGTTAAGTGAACAAAACGATGGAATTTCATACTGTTGGGCGGCAAATTGGTAGGCACACAGCTATCGCTGAAACGGATCAGTGAGCAGTTGCAAAACGCCTCTCTTCGGATGTTTCGCATGACGCTGATTGATCTACCAGCTGATTGATTTGTCTACTCGTTCATTTGCGTTCCCGTCGTTTGCGTTTTTTTTTCTCAATACGCCGTATACGATCCGATCCGGAATCTCGACATCTTGCCTTTCGTTATTTTTATGAGAGAAGTGCTGTGATGTGGTTGGTGCGTTTTCGGTGTCAAAGCACTGCGCACCTTTTCGACGTTTTCATCAGGCAAATCCTGTGTCACAAAAATCCAACTTGTCGTCGTCAAACTCAGGCAGAAGGGGATACATGATAAACTACTAAATCAATATCGCATTCATAATTTCGTTTATTCGTTTTAAGCCATCTGAAACAATGATCGATTTAGTTGCAAGTAGATCATTGTTCGTTGTAAGCACAACTGAATATATGGTCGATGTTGAACGTGGAGAGAATGCATCATTTTTGAATAAACAGTATTTGTTCCATGCATATTTATGAGTTTTTCTAAGAAAATCTCGAATGGATGGTTTTCAATTTTAAAAGATCGCATCCTTTAGAGTACTTAATATGTGCGATTCCTGAATTGCCATATTTATAGGATGGAAATTTTCCTAAACAGTCCTTTAAATAAACTATACAATACGTAATGTGCTTAGCGTAGCTTGTGAAATTTCTCAGGCCAATGAAGTATCGTACAGTGAATCGGAAATCGAAAATGATAATTATTGCACATAATGCAACTATATTAATATTTTGCATCGACGGAGTTCATCGAGATGTTGATAACTATGAGAGGTACAAACCAGAAGATGCAGTCTTAATCAGCCTGCTTTTGAAAAATATGCAATTGCAATTTTCCGGGCGAAAAAAATTCACAGTTGTAATCGTTTGTTTCAAAGTCCAAGGCAACTTTTGTGATTGTTATGCCTCATTTTATAACCGATTTTGTCATTTTCGAAAAAGTAAATTTTTTCATACATTTTTTTGCACACGTCTTAAGATCTCATAACGTATTGCTCGTACATGTAATCCCTCAGCCGTTCCCAATTTGCAACGTTTTTAGGAGAGCCAAAATTAGTAAGCGCTTTTACAATTATAGCCAAATTACGATAGCATGCACCAGCGTTCATAAATCACCAATTACTCACTCGGCATACGCCTAACGTATCGAAACGTCGAATAAGCGATGCTCGTTGTTGCGTAAACAGTATTAATGAGCAATGATATTGTCACGTATTTGTGAAAAAATTACCCTTACATTTTAAATTCTGCGATACTTTTTAAAGCATTTCGCTATGTTTTATTGCTAAATCGTACAATTTTTTTAAAGGGTAAAATCTTAAAAGTAAGCGCATAATATTGCTGAAGTCAAAAATCACTAGATGAATATTTATGATAGCAAAACAATAAAAACGCTGCAATTCAAGCTGACCTTGCAGAGAGTAAAAACTCGAAAGAATTTCATTACGGAACTTTCACTGCATAATTAGATGTCCTTGATGGGAACGGCTATTCGTCGTCAATTTCTTTGTGATAGTATTAGTGGGATGGGGGAGCGAATCGCATTATCGGAATCTCGTAGTCATTTTCGTTTTCAACTATTAGTTTGCTCGATGGATCCAAAAAAAAATGTGTTTATTCGAATTCTCGTCCAGTTTTCCTTAATAAACAGATCGATACAAACAATGGTTCAAATTATTTCTTCACAGCTAACAATAAATCTGCATTAGCAACTGTTAAAACAATCCAATATGCATAGCAAATCAAATGGCAAAAATGAATGTCACATTTTATCCTCTGTAAATGTCTTTTTTTTTTCAAAAATATGTCCTTTTTAAGTTACTTCCAAGTCTAATCTTATACTGCGACTAAGATGGAACGAATTTTTTTAATCATCAAATTTTAAGAAGTTTGCTATAATTGTCGAACTTGTAAGGCGAAAAAATAGCGAGGAGAATTTGTTTCATCTGAATCCGGAACGCTTCATATGGTCACACCACTATAACCTTCCTGCAGGGTTGCTTGCGATGAGCAAGCAAAGCGTTACATTGCAGCACAAAAGCCTGCGATTTTACTTAAAAAGCGCATCGGTCAGACCGAACGAAAATCGAATGATACAACGAACACCGATATAATGGAAGGGGATATCAAAGGGACCAACACCTATCGCAGGGGCAAGATAAGGAGAGTAATGATGAAGCGAAAGTAGCAAGGCTTCTTCTTGAATACCGGAAAGGTGGAAGGGGTGGAGGGGAGGGGAAGCAAAATAAGCAGGGGATTGATTCATGGTAAGTGTTCGGAACGGAACTGAAGAAACAGATCACAGCCGACGAAGGCAAGCAAACCACAATAACTGAGCCAGCCAGATGCCGTAATTTGTATGCAATAACTACAGACAAAGCACTTTGAGATACCTGTATTACAGTGGACCTTAAATCGTTACTAAACTGTCTTGAGTTCTCCCCTAGTGCTAATCGGTGAATCCTATGATCGTTTCTGCTCGTGAGCGAGCAATGAACACCATATTCAGTTCAATCGCTGCAAAGATAGTAAAACAAGAATTATGGCTATTAATATGAGTCGATTTTTAATCTAATCATATGCACCGATGCCAATTACTTTGTCATTCATTGAAATCTGCAAAGTGCACTTCTGCCAGTGATGTGTACCACGATAGCATAAGACTTCATTCACTTTCCGGCTCATCAGCTAAGCAGTAATTGTGTATGCCGCTTCTTGACTAACACGTTTCAGCGTTGTTCGTCTTACTTTTAGGCGTGGCCTATAAATCTTTATCAGCATTACTTTTGCTGCATAAATACTGGTTAGCTTTCAGTGCGATCACATTTCGCACAATGGCAATGTTTTGGTGCCGTTTTAAGAGCTGACTTTTACTTCTGTCACTACGATACAAAACTTAGACACGACGTTCCCTTGAACAAAAGTAGGGCTGTTTTGCGGCCCACAGGTGGCTTTTTTGAAATTCGCGATCAGTTTGTTAGAATTAGACCTAATCACTGCATCATATCAGAGTACCTTATCTCGGTTTCGCACAAACATACATCAATCTTCGCACTTTCTTATCCCATATGAAAACCTTAAATGGCACGTTTGCGTTAATTATAATTAAATTATGTAAAAATGGAACTTCATATGTGATGTCATCCACCTGGTCTCTCAACTTGGCCTTTTCCAATAATTTAATAAGGTTGCCACGCAACATGCGTTTTTCTTAATTAATTCCCACACAAATTTTGCGTTTTGCTGAAAATAACTGTGCTAAATTATGGTTCTTCATCACTTTTTCAATGGCTCGGATTGAGAGATTGGAGATTGCAGAAACATGAAACGCGGCATTATCGCGCAAAATTGTTCCCACCGATAACTTACATAAACCTTGTTTTGTTATCGTTTTGCTTGAATGCGTTGCTTTTGAATTATTTGCTCAGCACCTGAACGATGAAATAGGTGCAAGCTTAGCAAAGCTATGAACTCCAAACAGATAAACAGCATATGTCCGCTAGCACAACATCGAAGACGATGTAGCTATGATCTTTCAACGCCGAAATTCCTGCCCAATGGTGGATTTACGTCTAGCTCTAGAGCTTCCTTCTTGCATATCTTTGGGTGTGCTAGTACTCCGGTGGTCGCCATTTGTAAAACATCGTTTCCACACCCTCATATCTGTTGCTTTCATCCGTTATTATACTACGTAAAAAATTTTGGACGGTGATTTGAGCATGCTTATGCATTAGTCCAACTCAAAAACATCTTTGCGCGTCCACGTTAATAAACAGCTTTGGCACAAGCAGTAACACTTTTTTTTTACTATGGGCCCCTTAAGAATAGAGTATCAGAACGAAATTGGAGCTGCCAGTAAGTATCAAATACCAAAAAAAATCTATCTAATTTTCGTTATCCATCTTAGGTTATGAAATCTTTCGTTCAAAACTTTAAGATGAATATCTGTCTTTTTCGGGGAAGATTTTCATTTCTCTACTACCGTTTTTGTTGGATATTGCAAAGATCAATTAACAAAATTGAGCATTTCGCTAGACAGCTCAGCTTGTTTACTGTTTATGTTAGACTCGGTGTCAACGTTGTGAAGGTCCTTATTAATGAAAATATCATTGACTGGAGGCTGTGACGGGATCGAACACTGATCTCCCAAAACCACGCTCAAAGCAGCGGTAGCGTCCAACAAGTGGGTGTGTTATCAGAGCAGGATGATCGCATTCACGACACGTTTCTATGCGTCAACGACGTCGCCGATTGTGCTCTCGGGTCTCAAGGGTCGCTTTCGCTTTCGTTTTGTTCGGTCCGCTGTAATGGTGCATTTTTAAATTCACACCTTTTTCTAGGTCATCATTTCATCGCACTGATTTATACGTTGTTTTCATAAAGCGATCGGACAACGACTCAACATTTGGGCCGTTTTTGTCGCAGATCAAGAAACCACGATGACTACTGTCGCCTTTCGCGTCTCCATTGTTTGCGTTGACGTTTCGCGGCAAGATGATGGTTCCAAATAGAAGGAACGCGAAAGCAGTTTGTGCGTTGCTGGGAGGCGTTTGTTTTTGAAGATAATCCATCTTACAAATAGAAATACATTAGATCCGTGCGATCGTATACGTCGCTATGTGATAGTTGCGTCCGTTCATCGGAGTTCACTTTCATTGGCGTTCCATCGACCCTCGCATAAAAGAAACAGATACACTTCGACTGTTTAATGACAATGCTTCGTCACTGCAAACCAGATATGCATTTATGGCCGGCAATATGTTAAACATCGCATTTGTGAAAGTATAAACAATTTAGAGCAAATGTGAAAGTGATTAAACTGCATCGACGGGTAGCAATCCATTCGAACAAACTTCAATTAATTTAAATACAACCCAAGAAATCTTGAAGATATAGAAGCAAAAGCGCCTTCTGAGGGAATGCAAAGAGAAGGAAGGGTAATTTCTCTGATCTACGTTACGCAATAAACCATAATGTAGTTAGTTTCTAGCACAACACAAGAAAAATCACCGATCGCTACCAGTGCACTCCTTCAAAGATGGCCTTGGCAAGGGGAACAAGCATCAGATTTTGTCAACAATTTCGTTTAATGAAAATTGTTTTAGAATTCTTTTTTTCCTGAGTCAGTAATATACAGGACTCTCGAAAATTTTGAAGGCTTTCCTTTTGAGAAACAATATTCGAAATGCCGCGATAAAATTTAGTCACAGCTCAATTATCCTAAGCACTGAAAATATTTTTTCGAGAAACAACTGAACACAAAAAACGCGTTCTCGATCGTCAAAAGCCAAAATGAATAGCGACGCAGTTAATCTTATTCGATCCTTTAAAAAAAATCGTAACTGCACATCATTTCCCTCACAGCAATGTAAACGGCACCATTTCAACGCAGCCTGTAATTCAAATTCATACATTCATTTACTCCATAAAAATTCCAATAAAATTGACTATACTAACTGGGTTCATACAAAAATGAGTAAAGATCATATACACCCGAAACACTTACCTATAAAAGTGGGTATATCGCCAATAAAAAACTCACTTGCTAGAAAGTCAAATCACAACAAACGGTTCAAATGCAACTGAGATGCCGCTACAACGCACAACTTGCGCAATTACGCGACCGAATATGGAAAGTAAAAGCAAACTGTGTGCAGGTGAAAACATACGCGTGTACGGCATCAGTAATATCACTGTGCCTAATTTTTAACTGCTACAGTATTCTATTTGCGCTTCACAACAGAAAGGGGAAATGTCACTGTGTTTGCAGTCAAATGTACTTCAACGATTTTGTTACAAAGGTTCTCCAGAAAGCGGCGAATTATTTGATGACCTCTATCCAAACAAAAACGGTACACCTATAAAACTCTAAGGCATACGAACAATAAAGGGAGCGTTGTTGCAAGCTGTAACCGAGCAACAGTGACTCTTAGCCGTAAACCTAGACGGTGTTGACGTAACATCACCACGAATTTCTCGCAAAAATTGAGGTCTTATGGTCCGCAATTTTTATCTGCCTATTCCATAAGTTTCTATGCTTGCTTAATTCGTCGTGCTCGAAGCACTTCGGCAGGGAAGCACTTCGATGTTGAGGAAACTCATGACCATTTATTAGCCACTATTAACAACCTATTTCCTATAATTTCAGGAGGGCATCCCGTCCCACATTTGGACGCCGTCATCCCTTCGTCAATTTTTGATATATTTTTGTGCGGCAAAAAGGTCCTAGCTATCATCTCATCAGTGGTCTTATATTGCCGGTTTCTCAGGATTGCAAAAAACATACTACAATTTTGCTTTTGCAGCGCAATTACTTCGTCGACAGCACTATACTACTTTTTTCCATCTAAATTTCTCTTCAGCATTAGCAGAATTTGCTACACCGTCCTACGCTTCATTAAAAACCACCAGCCATAATTTTTTCATTAATGTTATTGGAACGAACTTAATACGATTGCACTGGAGGTGCCATCTCCAACATAAATTGTACTATAGTAAAAGTATACTACACCTCACTCTAGTAAAACATGCTAAAATTCGTCCCAGTGACGAGTAGTATGTGAATTTTAACAAAGAAAATTTTGTATGGCTGATTGGCAACATTGAAGTTTACCGGCGTGACGGCACCCAAGGATGGACGGTTGCGCAGCCGAACAAAGCAATTTGAAGTCAGCTGCATGCCATAATTTCTAGCAGAGTATCTCTTTCGCATTATTCAGTGGTCAAAGCGAATTGCCAAATATAGGTATTTCGTTTCGGTTAGAATTTTGCTACTAAATTACTCCTGTGTTAGCTTCAAGAAAAAAACCTACGGCTTAACTGCACTTTGCTTTTCAGTTGCGCACTGTAACACTACCTGAATGTATCAGATGAACGACGATACATGCGCAGCAAATATGCATAGGCAATAAGATGAAAGCATCGAGTCGAACTCAATGGTATGGCATATTGGTGTGTCGAACATGTTCCACAGTCATAACTTCATCAATATTGTAGTGTGACAATGAAATTGTTAATTATTGGAGATAATAGTCGCAGAAAAAAAACAATGCGATATTGGTGTTATTGATGTTTTATGGAACAAAGAGTTTCAGTTTTTGTTTCGCTGCATAGTTGTGAAACGACTTTCGAAACGATCGTTTGACAAACTTTTCCATTTGATTGAACGTTCAATTGACGGATGTGGTTGAAGTGAATGTGAAAAAAAAAGCAATGAAATGATCTGAAAAATCAATCCACACCGGCAATGTTTCTAGAGTGGAATAAAAGGAACATCAACGAAAATGTTTCACATATTCAATTCGATTATTAACACTTCTAACATAGAGTTCATGGTATACAACGGGAGTGGCCGGTGAGAGAGAAGGGGGA
>JPKZ01000157.1:143398-155837 GCA_000803305.1 Toxocara canis | reverse complement strand
GGTGGGGGAGGGAGGCGTGTGATCGAAATGGGAGAGAAGGAATCTTGCTCATTTTTCTTTCTTCATTCTTGATTTATACAGGAGGAATTTTAACCGCAATCATGAAACATCATGAAACAATTGAAGCACTTTCGATTTTTTTGTGGGAGTACCATCAAAGTTTAGAGCACTAAAAGAAAGAGGAGGAACCCAAGAGTACAACTTGTGACCACATCATTTTCAAATAAATTAATAGATTCCTAGCGAGAAAACTCGTCTTCATTACTGGTAGATTTGTTTCGAAGTACCGTAAAAGCGTAGCTAATAAATGCTATTCGTAGGAACGTCCACTGTTTTTTTTTTAAATTTTAAGGTACAGTCGGGGGGATAGACAATGTTTCTTTGGATTCCACCATCACCCTCAAAGCGCAGAACATTCACAACGTTTTTTTCTTGGCCCAATAAAAAAAAACGAGCAAACCAGTGGGACTATTACCATGCATCCAGACATTACTTTAGCATTTCTATGATTCGCATACGAAGAGTTGAACACAAGAGTATATTTCTCCCTTTCAAAAATTCCATTACTTGTGGACGGGAAATATCGGTACTTTAGCTTCAGTTTCATTCTCACCTTTGTTGAAAAAACCCTTCGTTAATAACCTAGGCAATAGCACCACACTCCCACTCAAAAAAAGAAAACCTGAGAAATGCTTGTGAGACAAACCTTGGGACAAAGCTGGTTGAGGAGGAAGGGCTGATCACAGATATGCAAAAAAGACATGATGTTATTACCTCGATATCTTTCATTAAAAAATTGGCATTGACGACTGTTAAACACTTCTTTCGCGCTAATCGTAAGAAGTAAAGTAGAAAGTGAAAGAAGTAGTAAAGTGAAAATTAGTCGCTTGCAAACAGATTCCGCTCTCCTCAAGTGAAGATTTTAGCGTTTTATTGCTGTTCACAATCTATAGCCAATCAATTACGATGCTTTTTCATAAGGATAATGTTTTGCAAAATATGCAACATAAGTTGTTTCTTCAAACACAAATGGTATGAGCGCCGAAATCGCAAGACGAGTATGCAAACTGAGAATTGCAAGAGACAAAAATCAGCGGAAAAAAATATCTAATGAAACATCATCTGATAAATCCGATAAATTCAGAAACTAAAGAGGCAGTTTGACGGTCTTGGCGTTCCTAGTGTTCGCTGTGTTCTCAAACGTTGGCTTCCCCACAAATAAAACGAAAGCATAAAATTAGTTCTACATTGAAAAAAATTTCTGACCGTACCGACTTTGAAAAAAAATCATGAAAAGTAGGCGGCTTCACGATAGTAATTTATTAGCAGTCGTTCCACTTTTCCGGAAATTCCACTGAATTACCAGACACTTTTCGCCCCTCGAAGCAAATGACGCTTCGGTGGCTTGAACGTTTGTACGCGATAAATATCCTAAATGGCAACACTTGACAAACAAATTGGTGTCTAAGATCATTATCTTCTCTGTTCGAAATTGGCAGCTTGATTCCGTTAGCAAAATTTCCACCATTTGCAATATCTTTTAAACAAGTGGGCGAATTTTAGAATGGAATTTTCGTGAGCAATACTCAATTTCGAACAAAATCTTTGTCATAATTCGGTTGAAGACACCGTTTTCGCTCAAAAATTTCATCGGACCCAGTGGAAATTGATGATGCCTTTTTTGCAGCTAAAGAAATCTTTTTGCATGCTGATTCCTCGAGCATGTTACCAGCTGGACAGCTGCCATGTGAAGTTCCAAAAAAAACAAAAAAGTTCGACGACCACTCGTCTGGTCCGCTGTCTCATCAACTTTCCACGATAGAGTTCTTTCGCCGGTGCGCGTAACTATAATTGCATATCTCAAATTAAGTGCATGTTCTTACAAAATTCCATTGTATTTTGCATTAGTTATCTGAATAAATTCAAAAAAGTGTGGATGAATAGTGAGCCAAAAGATTGCTTTTTTCGTGAAACATGAAAAAAAGACGCGCCTAATGAACAAAATAATTATTCATCAAAGAAGGCACATTTATTACTGACTCACATTCCACATTGAAGTATAACAAAGCGAGTAATAACGAATATTTTTTATCGATAGTGATACTCAATAATTGAGCATATTAAATTGTGCAAATGCGTTTATAAAACAATTTATTGTACAAACAGGTTTACATCTGCGCCATTAGCAACAGAAATAACATCGACTAGCTCAATGTCACTCATTTATATATTTGTTCTTCCCTCTTTATGTGATGCCTCTACACCAATTACACACATACGCATACACAAACATAAGCACAAACACAAACGCTACACACACATACACAAACGCACAGAACAATCACTGAGTAATAAAGATTAATGAAATCAACTGAAGGCACAACTGGAACGAATCTTCGACGAAGTGACCAATACGCAATGCTTTATGAGCATCTGAAATACAACTTGGACAAACGGATGCAAACTTGGCCTCAAGAATCATTGACTTCGTAGTTTTCATGAGATAGTTCCTCTGAAATCAAAGTTTCGATTACGCATAAGTCAACATTTTTTAAAGGTAAAATATGATTCACACCACCTATATGCAAGATTAGTGATTTCTTCTCTTCAAAAAATAAAATTATCCTTGCATAAATTGCGTATTTTGGAAGAAGTTTCCACCAAATAACGTGCAATCGAGAAAATTTGTCTTCTCAACCTGAAAACTGTGGATCGAGAATGAAGCGGTGAAAGTTTTCATAATTTTGGCTTTAAAAAATTTTGCCAGGATTACGAAAAAGATGAAAGATGACGCCCATATGTGGTTCGAATTCAATGCGGCAGAAAAAAACCGCCTAGACAATGAGTTCATAATCTGGAGAACTGAGCATTATCCAAGCAAGCGAGAATCTTTTCGTCAAGAGGTAAATAACGTCCACTACTCGAATCCCTATAGAACACTCGGTCATCGGCTAGTCCCGGTCGATAACCCAGTTTTCGCAGATTTGTCTTCACTAGTTTGAACGTTCCTGAAAGCTTCGTTTGCTCTCAAAATTATAATGCTGCAGAATGTTAATGAGAAATTGTGATGACCTGAGGCAGGATCAATTTAGGTAATAATGATGAAATGAAATAAAATTGCTCAACTAGCTGACTACGTGAAGTCGGTCTAAATACTTCATCTACAATTATTATGATGAAATCTCGGTGAAACATGTGAGAAGCGCTTCTTCAATAAGCCAGCAGTGGTATACTCATAACGTTCCGAAGGCACCACATGAAAAAGCACGCAATAATGAGTTCCATCCAAAACCAACTATCGTTATCGAGACTACGGTATTTAGTTTGTAATGTGGAATTCATATGATCTATATATGTCGTTTATTGAAGAATGCTGAAAAGCATTCATTAAAAACAGAAATTTATCGCGTTCCATTTTCTTCATTTCAGTGTAAGAAAAGCTAGAAAGAATATAGAGCACACTAGTCAAAAATGATTCAAATGTTTGAAGTTATTGAATTTGGCTGTGAATGGAAATTTATAAAAAAAGGAAATTTAAAAGTTGTAAAATGGAAATTTCCACTTATACGAATATGTTTTAAATATGTTTATGTCACAGTCACTAAAATAGAAGAAACAGTAGTGGCGTGAATGGGCAAAAAAGTTGCTCGTATAATTTTTAGCAATCTCATATTTTCTTCACTCACTATTTGTTGCCATTGTGGTGAGCAGAGTTTATAGACACACCGACAGTTTAGTTTTTTCGTAGTTACCGAATGAATTTCGGATTAGTATGATGTGTTCTTTCAAAACATTCCCATATCATGTCTATCGTTCATTAGCGCTCGTTGAGAGTAAAAACAATCATTATGAACTATCAGATGGTGTAAATAATAAAGGCAAAAAAAACAAATAGCAATCTAGCTGAATGCATGGCCGAACCTGTTCTATCGACCGAACTGCACAAACGTATGAAAACTGGCACTGCATATGATGGCAAACTTGACGCCATTTTAGTGCCAATTTCTTTCAAAAAACCCTGCAATTTAATTTTTAGTTATAGGACGTTTTGAAGTCGCCACCTTGCTGCCTATCGTTTCCGTATGCTTTATGGCGTTCGTCATTGTGCCAATTAATCTCCCTATTGCACAACTGTTGAAACACAAAAAAATTGTCCATAAACATTGGAATCTGTACTCATTTATTTATAAAACGAGAACGGTGTGCGCATAATTTGCACCAAAATCATTTACTTTTTACGAGTATCTGTTGCGTAATAGGACACCATTTGTTTTAAGACCTTAGTTACAGTCCCCTCTCGATATACGTATGTCGTTGCCAATTGCAAAGCCCGATAAATGGTTGTTAGTCATAAAGTTTGTCAAAAAAAGTTGTCAAAAAAATGTTTGTCATAACTCTTTTAACCCGAGCACGAGAGTGACGCATGAGGCATTCTTTAAAAGCTTTGAGTTCCGTCTTAACATTCCTTAAACGATTTAAGCGCAGCAAATCAATTAAATAGGTACCAGCCACCACAAAGGGTTTTGTTTGCAGAGCTAATGCTGTTAGAAAGAGGAAAAAAAAAAGCGAACCTCGCAATCTTTGTAAGCGTTCTCTGACATCACGACAGCTGCCATACCCGCTCGTCCTTCCATTCCTTAAAAACGGAGCTATGAAAAAGTCAACAATTTTGTGATCACTTACAATATTTATGTTTCTGTAAAAAGTAGAAACGTTAAGGAAAACATGGAGCATAAAATCGGTGAAAGAGAGTCTGAATGGAATGTAGAAGAGAAGTGCTTAGATGCAAGCCGTAAAGCGATCCATGGAAATTGGCGAGATATGCACTTGTTGTTAAAATCGATTAAATGGTTCCAAAAAAGGCTCAAAACTGAACACGTAACAATTAGAACTGGCAAAATAATTGTTATCCATCTAGCAATCAAACCAGCTGCTTTTGATGTGCACTAGGAAATAGTGGCCAAGCGGTTTATTTGAGGAATTAGATTTTCGCCGATCTGGTTTCGAATCGAGGAAGGCGTTTTCGCGGACCCATCGGGATCACCTAGGCCAGATTGCGGAGAGACTCGGACCAAAAAGACAGGGATTGATTTGCAAGGAGAACATCGTTGCGAAGCGAATTGACCGGAGTGGGATCACGGTTTGGACGAAAAGTGACAAAAAGTCGTAGAATCGCCTAAAAAAACACATGTTTTTGCGAGCTCATGTGGCACAGAGGAAGCGGAAGTGTTCAGCAATAAGCCGCCTATCGAGTACTAGCTATGATAGGGCGGACCATATAAAAATGTCGGGGCTTAGCCAGAGAGTGGACTCCATTAGCGTGCGAGTGGACCGGAACGAAGGAACTCCGATCGAAAAGTCGGGCAGAAGAAAGTTGAAGGACCCAGAAACGTCTCAGTCCTCACATCGAGATTCTCATAAGGATCTTTTTTTATGGCTAGTGAATAATGCAATTTTAGAGTCCAACGTTCTGCATCAGATAAGCACAAATCTGGTCTGGGAAACTGAATCTGAGTGCCGTTGTTACACCCCAGCTAGATTTTTAAAATCATCATAGCTCATTCAAACATTCACAAACCCTATTGAAATGCTCTTTAAGAGCCTGTATATTGTCAGGCAAATTCTATAACTGCCGCTCTTCTGGTTTTAACTCACCTTTTCGAAATCTGCTCTCATTCCACGTTAAACTTTTTCTCATTTTGGAGCTATGAAGCTTACAGGCACACGCCATACACACGTGCGTACAAATATGTGCATTTCCCATCAGATATTTTCATAAGGGCGAAATAAAACTGCAGGCCCGTTATTTTACTATTGGTAGGTAAGCGATGACCAAGATTTTTGCTCTAGAAATCAAAACGTATGTGCATCTTTGAGTAAATAAGAGAATTGGTAGAATTGCATTTTTCAGGCGAACAGATCAAAATTCAGCTTACTCTGTTTTGATCATTTGTAAGAGCGTTTTCTTAAATGCGTTTTGTACCGACGGCGATATTGATTCGTTGAAGAAGCTAACATGAGGAAGCGTGTTCGCTACGAACAGCGAACGTTCAACATAGAATGTTACAGATTAGTGTCCTTTATGAATATTTCTTCGACTGAAAGATCACAGATATTTCAAAGAAACGATGCGATTTTTTCGAAATGCTAGAGGTTCGAAGGCTGGGGGATTAAGAAAGAATTTTTTGAAAAAGTATTGTTTGAACCTATAAACCAAAAGACTAGCACAACCGCAGTTTAAAAGGGCATGGTAAACTGTCCGCCAGGTAGGCGGAACATACCTGGAACTTTGACTCCATATACTGTCGCATCAGCGACGCATTGCATTGGATGCAGGATGGCTTCGACTTCGGTGGTGCTTACGTTTTCGCCCTTCCATCGATAGGTGTCACCAGTTCGATCTTTGAAATACAAATAGCCAAGCCTGTCCCAGTGTAAAATATCGCCTGTAAAAACTGCCCGTCATTGTGTTTTCATTTCAGTAGGTTCTTTGAGACTGGTTCATTTTGTATTCATGAATGATCGAAAAAACATTTTTTACGAGACTGCAATTCACTCACAGTTCTTCAGTGTACATCAGTGCATTTTGATGTGGTGCAGAATGGAGTCTGCTGGCGAAGAAAAGCTTAAAGGGGATAGCCGGACGTGGGTCACTAGGTGAAAGGAAAAAAAGCTTTCATTCGGTCATTCGAATAGTAAAAAACCGATGTCGACTCCTGTAACTTCTTGTTTGCTTTCCCTCCTCATGACAATGATGAAAATTGTTTTGTTCGAGTTGGGTTCAAGAAATTTCAAAAATTCGCTTCCTCGACCAAATATTGAAAGCTAAAACAGGGCTCGCTTGGTCAACATAAGAAGTTTGAAAGAAACGGTCAGCATTCAAGCAATTGATTTTTCTGTTTGAAATACGTTTACAAATTTTTAAACAAATTTTGAGCATCGCAAAAAGGAGATTACATTCGGGTATAAAATCCCTTATGTGAAAATTAATTAATTCGGAAATTGAGTAGCTGCCGTGAACGGACGACAGCCTATGAAGAGCGCCATATAAAGCAGATGGATCAAAGAAATACACTGCATGTGAAGGAGATAAGAGCTGGCCATCTTCATCTGTTTTTGTCCGTTTGAAAAAGCACTTAAAAAAGGAAATGATTACGTCAACTAACAGTTAGCACTCTTGTAAGAAAGGAGACAGCAGGCGGTTTTGCATGTATTTCACGTCGTTATAGGTATAAAACGCGTTGCTGACTGATACTTTTTTAAGCACAGTATTTATTACCTTTGCTTTCCATCTCTCGTGTGGCATTCCCCATTTGTCTTCTGGTTGGTATCGCTAAGTTGCTGAAGCAATGCAAAATGAAACTAACCGGAAACAAATGCACTGTCGCCTTTCCGGAACACGTCATGTATCACTTTTTTGCTCGTCTCTCCCTTATTCAAATAACCTTCGAAAATAAGCAGAGGATTATTTTTGCGAATTGTTGAAACCATTGCACCCGTTTGCCCTGAAATATTTTTTACCTAGATTAACTATCCCTTTTCACAGCATAACCTCGAAATAACAGCATTCTACTTTTATCATCGGTTTCCAGAGTAATCGAATGCCTCACAGAGAAACGAATGCGTTATGCATACGTTGAATGCTTATTCACATGATTAATGACTGCCCTCAGTCAATTCCGATTGCGTCAAACTCGCGGTAGATGTGATGCTCGCATGCTTGCTCGTATTATCACTTTATCAAGGTGGTGTCTGCTACTTCTTCCTTAACGACTTCTTTCCGGTCTGTGATACTCGGTTCAGTTTCGCGCTTCCAATCACGCCTCGGCTTTGTTAGCAGAATCAGCTCGATTACACGTGGTTTAGAAAGGAATAAACGTAACAGATTAATAGCAAACCCGGTCTGCAGGGAATACAGAGACCATGTTCGCCTCGCATCACCTCACCAGTGACATCGTCCACCTTGACGAGTCGCACCGGATGCAACCGCGAAGTGAGTGGTGAGATCGGCAAGAAACCACAGGAACCAACACGACCGTCAATATTCACTAAACAGCACTTGACTTGGAAGCCACGAAACAAAGCTATGGTAAATTATGAGGCCTTTTAAAATGGGAGTAAGGGTGGCGGGGGGCGGGGCGGGGGTTGGCGACTTTATTGTGAGAGATGAGTACTTGTTGGCGTCATCATGCGAACGAGCTATGGCGAAGTTTGGCGCAAAATTCTTACTTGTTTTGCTGATTTGAAAGCATAGTTTCGAGTCAGAAGCAATTTTTGAATGCAGTGACTCCGAACTGATAACACGATAAGCAATGAGTTTCACAATAAGTTCCATGAAGCCGTTTGTTCAATAATGTACTGCGAGCTATAAGTTAGCAATTTTTGTCAAATTAGGCATTAACTTTGTTCCCCCAAAATCAGCCATACTATTGTATAGTACTTAGTCAATTCGGGAACCGTTGTACTGAATGTTGCACGGACGCCGATTTTCTCTAATTTGGTGATTTTACTGATGCTGCACTGCTTACCTTGTGCATTGAGATAAGGCAACGCTCGTTTCACGGAAAAATCCCTATAATGAAGGGGAATGAACAAGGGCAGTTTTTTAAATGGTACAACTCATTTCAATTATATTCAGGCTGATTGGCAAACATTCGCGTGAAAGTGAACAAGAACCGATAACAATTGCAGGTTACATCCACGACCATATACCATCCAAGACAGCAACTTAGCGAGAATAGGAAAGTCGTACAGTTGAGCCACGCTCCCTAATATGGTTTTCACTTGGCGCCACACAAAAGGAAAATAGATAAGGTGTAAAGAGTGAAAATAAAAATAGGGAAAGCGGACGACGATAAAGAGTGGACAAGAAAAGTTACCAAGATTTGAGGTGCCCTCGGTGGAGCCATATACCTCTCCAATTCGCACTCTAAATCTGTCGACAAATGCTTGCCATATTTCGGCACGCAAACCATTTCCGTACATAAGTTGAACTTTGTGTTGCTTTTCCTCGGGAATTTCTGGCTGAGCCATTAAGTAGCGACAAATTTCGCCAATATACTGCGATGCCTTAAAAGCGACAAAACTTTTCGAAATGACATTTCCAGTAAAGCTCAAAAAATAAGCCACTAGTTATTGATGAGAAGCTCACAATTAACCTCCTACACCTCGTAGTATAGCCCGAAATCTCTACTCTAATCAAAGTAATAATACTATCACATGATTGGCACCGTGAGGAACTTGGTGCTGCCTTACGGGACAGTTTTCTACAGTCTCATTCGACAGTTCCTTATAAAGCAGCCTATTTGAAAATCAACGCACAGCATAGTTTTAGCGCTCATCATAGAACAAACGCTTAGAAAATTGACGATTATAGGCGTAAAACATCGCAAGACGGCGTAAGCTTAAAGCCGTTCACGAACCGTGCAATCGTATTTCACGCAGTCCTTCCAGAAATTGCTGGCAGAGAACTTTTTCCTGATCGCAGCAGAACAGCCAGTCAGTATCACTTGTCCAATGCCAATTATACCCGCAGCGGTATGGTATAGCGGCATCGAAATGTATATCCTATCGGATGGTTTTATACGAAACGAGCGCGCTGAACCCATCACCATTGAGTAGTACCTATAAAAAACTTCCTTTTTCAGATCAACAACAATGACAGAGAGATTCAGTCACGTACTTTTCCACTTTAAAAATATATACTGCACATACTGCATTTTTAAATGGTTTCTTGATCCGTCGAGTAGAAGAGCAGCTTGAAAAAGGCGCCGCATTCACAGTTACTTGTTTTTCGGTTTATACAATACAAAATGGAAAAAACTAATAACAGTTGGAACGGTAAGCATATTACGTTATTCGTACTCTATAAGTTTTTGAAACATTACCTAAAATGTTTCATGACGGCCGCTTTCGGCATTCCCGTTGTTCCGCTCGTATAGATGAATGATAAAACACCTGTAAACTTTACTCCAGTCAACGACTAATACCTTTTTATTTGAGACGTAATTAGAAGCTATATATTACGGGAAAACAAATCTTTTCGCGCAGCAGAATTGATGAAAGCTGCCTCTTTAAAATTTAAAACATGGAAAGGAAGTGATAATCACTCATTACAAAAGCCGCAGCAATATTTTAACCTTTAGCTATGTTATCTCATAAATACAGCTGTTTCCATGCATCTTTTCTCTTCCGTCATTTTATTTCCTTCTTCTTCTAACAACTCAACGAAACGAAAGTCGAATTTAGGCGTCTCAAATATTTCGATGAAACTTTTCGTCCTAATCAAAAATACCTCCACAATAGCGCTACTTCGATTTTGTAAGATGGTAAAGGACCAAAATGGTTGAAAAAGAAATAATCGCATCTGCAAACAAAAGGGCGTTACGGCTCTGACATGTGCATTTGTTAGTTAAGCATCTGTCTGTGTGCATACAAATTGCATATATGTTTGTATACTGTATACATTAGTCCGTATTATAACTTTATATTGATCATGTGATGCTAAATAAAGGGAGAAAGAAACGACGAAGAACGAACAAGGAAAGGAAGAAAGAAAAAAGAAGCGGAAAGAAAGAAAGAAGGAAATAAAGAAAATCCTGAACATGTGCAGGCTTCATACTCTTAAAGTCAACAGCGTCGAAGTTCTGTGGCTCATTCGTGCTCGTTGTGTTAAAAAGTGATCGCAAATCAATAATCGACTGTGATTTTGTAGCTTCAATCGAATAAACTTTCAATTGTTTACGTTCGATTAGACCTTCGCTGATCGTATTGTTCATTACTGAAAAAAATGTTCGAATCAAAAGTAAAAATTGCTTCCTTCTTTTTTCATATTTCATTTTCCATTCACTAATTCAGCCACAGTCTTGTATAATCAAATCACTAAACCATCTCCAATTAGGTCTCCCTTCACAATGTTCACAAATTTTTCTTTACTGAGCTCTCAGTAGGAATTCATTTGAGCGTTTTTTTTTGTCGCAGCCAATTTATTGCCGTTGCACAAAACGTTTCCGTCGCAAATCGTTCAGCATCGTAACGTATCAAATATTACACAACGTTTCGCAAAGTCTCAGTTTCAAATGTTTTCAGGCCATTTCCACTAAAAAATTCTTTTTTATACGCAAATGGTATTTCAACCAATTTATTTGTGGCGAATGTCCGATCGTTGTTTGCGTAGCGGATGAGTGCTTTCGCATAGAACGCATCTTAATTAAGAACTTATTTTAAGCAGTTTTTCTCGTACATATTCACTATTTAAGTTTTTATCTTAAATAAAACTTGCTCTATCTGAAGTTAGCTCATCTACTTTTCTGAAAAAACGAATTAAGGACAAGTGGAAAAGCAAAGCGAATAAAGATAAAAGTGAACCTTCACAAAGATTTCGGGAACAGATCACTGATTTCGCATTCGAAGTGTTCATGCAGTGTGCAAGGGGTTCCAACTTGAGATTGCAATTGATCCACGCGGTGATTACGCCGATCTTCGATAAACCAAGCCATGCGGCTACCATATCTGCACAGTTCTCCATAAATAAAGCGACCACATCCCCACACCGATAGCCAATTGACTAAAACGACATCATCTTTGGGCATCATCGACTTTCTTCTCGGACCACAGAAAAAGCTCGACCTCGCCGCAAACATACTCAAAATTCTGCCGAATTAAATGCTAACGAACCATGTATTATCAAACTTAGACGAAACAGTTTATTTTTACAATAAATATGATTAAATCAGAAAATGACAGCACTCAGTTGGTTTTGATATTTACAGTTAACATAACTAACGAAGCGCTAAAGTAAGACAACCTAGTAAATGGTATATGAGGTCAGCATGAGGTCGGGGAAACGCCCCAACATTGCGAAAATTGACCGGTGAAATATAAAATTAAAATGAAAAACAATAACAAACTACAAAAAAAAATTGCTTTGTGCTGAAAATTCTTCATATTTTTTGCGAGGAAATATGCTGAAGCATGGTAATTTCCCAAATATGAAAATGGAACGCGATTGCTTCAAAAAAATTTTGCACCTGCGATACCCAACAATCTTGGTGCACAATGTCCCCTTGTATGCAAATAAAAAATTCCAATAGCCTGAGGGCGGTAATGAAAGATCACCTGAAAATAGTTGGCGTATTTGTTGGCTTCTTTGTTGAATTCTTCGAAAGTAAATCTCCGACCTGTTTCAATATCAATGACCGCCGTTTTGTTCGGCTGTTTTGCAACAATATCGAGAAACAGTTCGTGCAAACCGCGATTGTCGGCTAACTTCTTATTCAGATCTCGTTTAACCGTCAATAGCAAGTATAGACCACTTTAAAATAGAATAGAAATAAAATCGAACGAAAAAACTGCTAGAAGAAAATTCAGAGTGGGAGCAACCGAAACTAAAGGAAAAGAATGCTTATGAGCCGAAATGAGCGGACTATAACGGGAATTT
>JPKZ01000157.1:100847-143159 GCA_000803305.1 Toxocara canis | reverse complement strand
CCAGGAAAAAAAAACGACAAAGCGTGGTTTTTATTTGCAATTACGTTAACTGAAAATGCTACCAACTCCTCGAAATACGAGTACGATGAAATACTAGAATAATAATTACTATATACTGGAATACTAGAATACTAGAACAATAATTTGTGCTTTTCAATACTTCTGTAGTAACAGTTTATTCGCGCATATCGTTTTGCATGCTGCGGAACTAATTTTCTCACAACTATTTTACTCCGAAACAGTACCGAATCGAGAACGAGTTAAAACTTTGTTGCGAACGTTTACTCGTTTTAAGTTTTATGAGGTTCGACAATTATCGATATTCATCATACTGAACTTAAGCGCAACAAATAACGTTGTGATTACCTGAGGTCACGATGAAGTGTTAAATAAGATCGATAAATAAAATCTCCGTATATATACGTGATATAAACGATTAAAGTTCCACACAATAGGTAGAAAGCTGGTACGCTATTAAATGCGATTGTGGCGATTAGCAATCCAATACTTACTACATCCTCGACACACATAAAACTCATAGTCGGAAACAACTGTCTGCAAGCGTTCTTTTCTTTAAAAAACATTCCCCCAGCCAGTGGTGTTAAACGATCAGCAGTTTCTGATGTTTAGCTCACTCGCGTTATCCACATCAAAATTATTACTATTTATCCAAGTTAGTGGAACTGCAACATACAGCACGCTTATAGGATCAAATCTTCCCCGTATGTGTAAAACTTTTAAGCAATACCAGGTACAATTAATAGTTTTTGCACAAATGGAAGACGGGAAAAAATGACTGAAGGAAAGCTTTAGCTGCGATTTTTTGAAAGCAAAACAGTCGAATTAAATTTGTAGAGAAGGGTTTAAGAAAAATGAGACATAAAAAAGGATTCACACAAGGAAGGCAAATTATTGGCAAAGGATGGGAGCGAAACGGAGCATCGAGCAGAACGATTCGATTATCGGTATTGATGGTAAAGAATTTCTTTCATTTCTTAGAAGGTCGCCGTAATAAAGACAATTAAAAAGGGTTCTTATCGAACGCAATGCTTGAGAAAGGTACAAAGAAAAATTCGTTCTAAATTGCTGATTGATTTCAATTGAGTCGCAACTTCTATAGCGCTTTAATTGAGGAACTGTTTGCTGTGATAGCATTAAGGCAGAAACTCTTTTTGTTGTTCTCTTTTTCGTTCTTTGAGTTGTAACTGGAGTAACTTACTGTTTGCTATTGTTAATTAGAATCAGCATCGTTATGTGTATGCAAAACGAAGCAGTGGAAAGAAGTCTCTGATTGAATTTTCTAAAAAAAACCGTCAGATTTAATGTTATTTTGATTTTTCGTCAACAAACTTTTAAAATGATCTAAATTCGTCCATTGGTTTATGGAAAGAGTAGCGAAGATGATTGCCGTTGACAAATTTTTAATAAGTTCCTTTGTTTTCTGATAATTTCCAACAGTCTTCTAGTTGATGAAAAGTTTTGTAGAATGGATGGAAGGTCGAAGAGGTGTTGAGGAGGCTGTAGAAAATAATTTTGTTGAGAAATTTTTGAAACAGTCACTTCGAGAATTTTTTCAAAACTAATAGATGCTCATATATTCAACACTATCCGCTTGAGGAAATTTGTCAATGTACCGCAAGAGTCTTATTCGCTCATAATAACGTTTCAAAATGACAAGTGCTATTACAGCTCCCAATCATCGCCGTTGTTGTTGTAAAAAATTTCTGTATAACCTCGTGTCTTTTAACTTTTCTCACCTTTTACTTTACTGCGACACTAAACAATCAAGTTTGCCACAAACATTGATCAAAAAGAAAGGGTAACAAGTCTAGCAGGACATAGTGCAAGAGAATATCCGGTACGACAGTGCAAAAGAATATCCGGTACGACTTCTGGAATGCACACGCTGATGGCGTTTACTAAAATCTAAAACCGGTATGCGGGATTCATGTTAGTGGAACCACCGAAAATTGCACCACGAAACGCGACTTACGAACTACACGAGAGTCACTCAACTTTACTGCTAACTTCAGTCTATTCTGATAAATCGCATTTTTCACCGTTTTCGGCCAGCACACTTCACTGGAACACTTCTGCGGATTTGCGGATAGTAAACGTATCCACCCAATAATGGTTGACTTGTTGATCGCCTGGTTAGCCGTCTCAGAAACCAACCAGACGATTCAAGCAGTGCATTGGGACAATTAAAGGGTTCAGCCAAATTCGTGCAGTAAACCTACGACCAACAGCCAGTACTTCAATGAGTGAAAGACGGCGAAAGAGGGTTGAAAACTGAGAAAGTGATCCGGAAGTTTCGTTGCACGAGCTCTAGGACCGGAAAACGTCCAAACGAATTTTAGTTTCGATATGATTCTTGTCTAATGAATCGAGGTCGAAGTGGTCGAAGCTGACTTACTTAGCGGACATTCTGAGTAACTCAGAGAAAGACCGTCGTCGTTTTGTTACCGCTCGTGGCGGATCCTCCATCTTGATAACAGTACCTCTTCGTCAATAAAGCGTTTCGTTCAGATGGCCTAAAATGGTTTCATCGATACAGAGGAACTAACGAGCAATATCGTCCAAAACAAATATAAGTCGAACAAAGGTTGCTCTGAAATATGTCTTACAAAAATTTGGGCTACTAACTAGAACACGAGTCAGATCATTCCTATACTAAAAGTATAACTACCATTGGCCTAACCTTTAGTATGAAAACGAAAGAAATGCAATTTTTTTTTGCAAATGGAAAAGAAACGAAATGCAAAGGAATGCAAAAGAAATACAAACAAAAAGAAAAGCAAAAGGACACGTTGCATCATATAAAGCTGTAAAACTTTCCAGTATTTCTTGGAAATGAATACACGTATTTACCTCAGAATAATATATTATGCTAAAAGCAATACACTGTTAGGAAGCCGCTATGCGTTTGGCTAGATGATTCGTTTGCAGGGAAAACCGAAGGAGTATGAAGTAACATGCATATATTCAAATGTTTCGGAAAACATAATCTTGAATCATCAAAGACTAATTACAGAAAACTCATTTACTATAGAGCAGTTAGCAGACGGCATTTTACAAGATATTGTCAGCATCATCATTCGCGAGCGCCTAAACTCTATTACAATCATTCGATGGACTTTTCGAATTCTGAAAGTTCTTGCAGCAGCAACATCTCTCCGGAGATAAGAGGTTCCTCAAGTTGCCGTTCGAGAGACTGAACAGTTGATCAAGGCTATGTATTGTCCTGTTATCACGTTTAGGCATCCACCGCTCGCCAACTTCTGACTCTTAAAAGGGCTATTAGGTAAACGATGTAGCTGAGATACAGCCACTTTACCAGGCGTGGTGCTAAACTACCGAGAGTATTCTCAAGGGAAAATTAGAAATTTCTATAACTCTAGAAAGGAGCTCTAGAAGGCCTTTGTAAATTATAGATTAGTGTAATTGATATATAAGGCGGCTGAACTGGCGTTCATTTGAAACATGAAGATGTGCAAGGATCTAAAAGCTCTTTGAACAAACACCCTGAGGTACGCGATATGACTGACTGTGATAGAGTTTTTTAAATCTTTGTAAAAGAAACACTGATAAGAACTCGAGACAGTCGAGAACGCGGTATGTAAGGATGGTGAGATAATGGCTACTAGACTCCCGAGTTACAGGACATCGTTGGGCTGACTATGTTAAAGGCACTGGAAAATGATGCCATGTGCAGACTGCAGTCGAGAACAATCGATCGGTACAGCAGTGCTTCGATATTGACCTCGATATTGACCTCTACCCAAATAATTGTCCTTGATCATAAAGTAACATAAAAATTAGGTACTTCCCGTCCATTCAAGAATGACGTTCAATCAAGAGCAAATATATGGCACTTCGGGGAATATTAAAGTAGAATTCTAGAGAGAATCAACATTGGAGTATTCGAGTGACTTTAAACTATCAGACTTCTCTTTCTGTGCTGATATGATTTGCAATTCAGGCTATAAAACACTCATGAGCGTCATAGTAACAATGATCCGAGAACCGTCACACAAACGACTGCAGAAAAAATATTAGCAAAACGTTAGAGAATGTGATATCACAGAAGCAAAATGCGAATACTCAAAAGGTGCCAAAACGGCCATACGTAAAGAAGAGACGCATGAACTTGGCAAAAAGCTTTTTTTTTTTTCAAAAAGGCACACAGAGTCGCCATGATAAAACCTAAAAGCATGTGGAATCCCATAGCTAAAAACCACACCAGATAGGGTGCACGACAACAGCACAATGAAGCAAACGGAAAGTACGCTAACACATGCAACACGTAAAAAGGAACTATGGGTTCATCAATCTTTAGGCAACAGAAACGATTTTACAAAACTGAACAGCCGAAAAATCTCTCAGCCATTTCAAATAGTTCTTTATCTATCTAGATAGTTATATAATATCGATTGAAGAGAGCCTATCGATGTATATTTATGGCAACAAAGCGACATTTACATTGAACATCCATGAACTGCGCATATATGCTTTCAGCAGTGACTCAATGTTAGCTTTTATCAAGCTCCACTGCCATCAAAATCGTTTCGACTATGGGCTCTGACTTTATGTGTGTAGCTAATAATAATCACGGCATATATATCATGATAACAACAATTTCAAGGTGTTAGCTTCACATTGCACCTATGCAATTGTTTAATACAGTTTTCCTCATATTGGTATTGTTGTTCGGCTAATTTTAATCAGAATTCAACGAATCAAAAACCTACGTAACGAAAATCCGCAATTTTTCGGGAATATGTGGCGGAGAAAACATCCGTAGGATAAACGCTTAATTATTGGTTTCCTCTCCTGCTCCTAACTCCTAACTCCTAACTCCTAACTCCTAACTCTCCTACTCCTACTCTTAACCCTAAATCTACTCCTAACACCTGTCGTCGCACTAAAAGCAGCAAGCATACTCCAAGTTTAACTACATATTTCAAACGTGGCATTACTTCACTGAAATGATGACAGTGATGCAATTTTCACAACGAAAGCGTTCCGCATGAGGTCGCTTTGCGATGTTTCGTTCTTTTATTTGTGTAAAAATGCCATTCTTTGACGAACATGCATAACGAGAACCGGTGCTAGACGTCTCATCATTACCACAAAACAGGTCTCATTGAGCTGCTCCTTCTGTTTTTCTTCGAAGTCTATTTTCTTGCGTTGAGTGGCGCGGGTGTTCGAAGATTGCCGGAACCCAAGTACGGAAGATGAAGTTGGATCAGAGACGCATTATCTTAAAACTACAACTTTTTTGAAATTTCTTGCTATCGCAAGAAACCCGACTGTAATCTCTAATAGAAGCATCGAGGTTAATAGGGCTGCATATGTCAACGAGCATAAATTAGTCTTGTCTATGGAGCATAGTGAGACCTGATACCACTAATCGAACGTTGAAAGGAGATGCCTTCATTGAGCGGAAGCATCTAGAGAGCAGCGGCCTACATGAGGAGTAGTAAGACACTTTATACAAATTCCGAAGTCATATGGGACTATGATTGTGTAATATGGTATCTCTTGCTAGAAAAAAACGGGCGCATAAAGAATGGGGGTTGGAACAATAAAGACGCAATGATCGGGTTATGTTTATCCATCATGCTTCGATGGGTGTCAACTCGCTCCATTGAAATGCTTAAAAAGCTGAATGGAAGAAATCAACGAAAGAAAACAGTTTAACTAAGTATTTCGAAAAATAAGCAAACTTTTGCTTATCTCACTTAGAGATATGAGTTAAGTGAATCAGTGAAAAAAAACCAATTGATTTGGCTGAGTGAAAAACAAGCAATGCCACTTTGAACTTGTGCACATATAATTGTATTACAGTTATATGCACATGTAATTGTATATAATGTATATATATACATATATATATGTATATATAAGCATTACATATAATATATATACATATATATATATATATATATATAATTGTATTACAGTACATCGAAATAGTTGATTATCAAAAACTATATGAATCCAAAATTATATATATATATATATATATGTACATATATACATTATATATATACATATCAAGTGCCAAAAAAATGCCATTTACAATTACATGCGGCAGCTAAGAATTATCAGCAAAAATTACCTGCTGCAGCAAAAAAGCGCGGCGCCTTTACGTGTTCGAAGGTAATGAGCATACTGTTGGAAAAGACATTCCTGGGTTTGAATTTTCTTGCTTTTACACGTTTAAATTTGTTAGCCGTCCGGAAAGTATTGTTGTCATAAAAGTCGTTTCTGAGTGAGAACGCCGAAAAGTGCCTCAATTCACTTTGTTATTCATTGACTTCCTCGATAATTTCAGTATTTGGATAACCACGACCTACTACCAGTACGATCAATGGACTGAGCAAACTGCTGAGCGCTGAAGAATTTAGCGCATCTGTTTATCTATAATCTTCTGTTAACTACTCTTTGGTTGCCTTTTTGCGATATGTTAACGGCTGCCATAGATTAGTGATAAATTCGCTAGTGATCGATATGGAAAATTCATCAATGAAATGTTGAAAAGTCGCGATGCTGCAGTGATATTTTAAAACTGGCTGTGTTTAAGTGACAGCTTGCCTCGGCGATCCATGTTCTCCCGTTAGTTCCTCCATGTAAATTGCTTAGCTACAAGCATAATGTTTTAGCGTTTATTACTATTTTCCCTTCATCATAATAACTGTCAGAAGTTATTTGAGCGCACCGTTTCACCGTGGAAACACTTCCTACAAGTGACTAATCAATCTTAGCGATGAAAAGCCAAACGGACCTTTCGTTTCTCTATACAGACAGCGGCTCACCGACAATCGGGAAAACGCTATTTCGTTCAAATTTTCATATCATATTCCTAGACCGATAATCACAGTTTACTCATATCTGCATAAAACGCAAAATTTCTCACTCTAAGCAAACGACGTACGCCAGGAACTTAGCCACTGCACAAATCAATTTGAGCACTTTTTTGTGCTTTTTGACTTCTGACAACGCCACGTGGGCACACTGTCTGGATTGAAATCAACGACCCACACAAGAAAAGCGACTATCTGCAAATTGGGAGGAAAATGAGCTGAAAAAGAAAGCTAAAAAGAGAGCTATTTATTCAGCGTTGAATAAAAATACGCCTAATATTATTTCGTGAAGAAATACTAAGGAAGATTTTAATTAAAATTATTAGAAAAGTAAGTAAGAACAACGTTATTATATAACAACAGTAAAAAAGGAAACCGAAGATGAAGTGATGACTTTCATTTTTTTGTAAATAACGCTGAAATGAATAACCCTTGGTGAATTGCTAAAATTATTAAAGAGAATAAGTAAACCACATCATTTGAGAGTGGGCAAATGGGCGTTAAGCATGGAACTGAACTGTCATCAATAAGATCAAATTAAAGTAATGTAACATAAGCACGTGATCAAGTATAGACAATACGAATTTGACAAGGAATGTGTCGAAGTTGGTGAATAGCAATGTATCGTTTCTCGGTAGAGAAGAGGGGTGAAAAGTGTGGCGGAAGGTCATCTCTTCATCTAGCCAAAAAACTATGAACCATATATCATACGGGGTCATGAAGCGGAATCCACTGAGCGGTTTCGCGACAACAGTTGAACAGTTGCAGTTCAAGAGAGTTGGTTCCAAGTCGAACAAAGGGAGGAGCGCACTAGAGGGCACTGTTCTAGGGGGGTCTCCCACCGCCATTCTGACCTATTTTTTGGAGTGCAATCAATTGTGCGCTCACCTGCGGTTTGCTCATCGCGATTGTGTATGCTGTTTGGAAGTCGACTAAATCCTTCGTAGATGTGGACGTTCAGTAAGGAATCGATTATTACGTGAAGCAATCATTCATCCAAGTTTGCTTCATGGAATTTGTCTCTCAAAAAGAAAATTCTTCCGCTCCCGGCTAGTTATTACCAATATTCAGCGCTTACGCTAACGCAGTTGGGTTGTAACGAAACGCACAGCTCTGAGTGTTTAATGCTGTTTGATTAATTGATTGTATGAAGAGAATCTTTTGCATAACGCAAGTATGTTTTTTTTTTTTTTAAAAACCATTCTACTTCACCTTTTGTTATGTTCACTTTATTGCCGGCATGCAAATTTTCGCTGATTGCTTCTCGGCAAAAAACTTCACAAATGGGGTCATCTGAGCCTGTGCTGATGTACCTGACTGACTGGATTAAACGGCGGATGAATGGATTGATGGGAACCAACGAGATGAGAGGGTCGCAAAAACTCGTAAGCGCCGAAACAAAATCGCGTATCGATATCGTTGCTGGTGATCACCTATTCCATTGTCAACTCAGCAAATAAAAACGACGAATAATGAGAGCTGTATTTCGAAGCGTTTTTGAAGGAAAGGTATTAGTTGCAAGAGAGTAAAACATTGTGCTAAGAGCTAAAAAACGCTAACTCATAATTTACTACTCCCGTATAAGCAACAGCACTATGCTTACAGTTACTCTGGGAGAAGGATTACGATGTCATCGTGGAAATACCTTTGCTCAAATCCGCCCCACATTAGTTATTCCTTTATTCAACCCAATCTACGCTGCTCCCATCTCATTTTACTTCCTATAAGGAATCACATTTCTGCAACAACATTTGAAACGCTTGTGATGCTCGAAGGTCGAGTTGTGCCAAAAGTGATGGCATCGCTGACTGATGAAGTATCGCGATTCGTCAAGCGGGATGACAAATCTGAAAACGATGCCAAATCCTACAGTAGCGAACGGGTTTTCTGGATGATCCTTTAATGGCTGACATAAAGCTGCAAAAGGTAACGCTGAAATGTTTACACTGCGGAGTGTGTGAATTTTGTTGATAGTCGTGATCAGCTGAGTAACACCAAACAGCAACTGATCATCGCTGAATTTGCATTGCGGTTAACTTTTATACGTGTACATAAATATCTGGAGTTTCGAAATAAGGCTTTTATCATTTCCAGCCAGCAGCTCCAAGTTTACCGATTCTTCCTGAGGAATCCCTACCAAGATGGTCTTTCAAGGAACAAAAAAAAGAGTACACGGAGAGGAGCCAAGCCTTCATGAACAAAAAAAAAAGGAGATGCAAAGCAGAAGTGAATAAAGGCATTTCAAAAAACAAGTTGTTGGATGAGCGCTGACGAGCAGTTCCGCTATGTTTGGAACTACGTGAATGTGCTCCGTTGTTGATATTTTCCACTCGCTTTGCTCTTCTTTCCGTAAACTTTACTTGAATAAATATAGAAAACAATTTTTAAAAAAATTTTATTTCTCATTCTCTTCACAAATGACTGAGGAAAACCGTGTGGTGCAAATATCGCAATTAGCTGCGATAAAAGAATGGGAAACAGCGACACCTCTTCCCCTTCCTCCCCTTCCTCTCCCATACAACCTTCGAAACGCTTGCTGCGATTTCATGTAGTAGGACCATAAATTTTTAGTGTAAGTGGACGAATAAGTATTCATTTAGAAGGGACATTAAATCTAATCTCTGATCTTCATCTCTCATAGTTCTTAATTTCGTTATTTTTTTATTCGATCCTCACCAAGAAAAATTTTATTTTCATTCTTTGATGTTTCACTTATCCATAATATCATGAGGTCATAAATTCGTCATCGCTTTAATCATTTACTTCGTCAACCTTTGTAAAGTTGACAGCTTTTTTCAGCTGTTCGGAGATAGAGAAGGCTTAGAAATTCTCTTCATTCCAATCATTTATTTGGCCATTCAAAAATGCTCGAAGTTTGAAGTAGACAACTTTGAGGCCAATTTTTAATATAGCAATAAAAAGGCAGGTTAGGGCGACTGTGAGTGCTACATCCTATTGTTATCAGAATTCGTCGAAAATTGAAATCGAAACGACGTATTTTGAATAAAACGATTTGAAATATGAATAGGCAACAAACTACTCAACAAGGCCTACATATATGTTTTTGGTGCAAAAAAAGCGGTAGAACGTGTTGAGATCTTAGTACGGAATTAAACGCGTTATAATAGATCGATAAATGGCAATCGTTTTCGTGATCTCGACAAAAATCAAAAATCGTTTAAATGATGTCGACAAAAAATTCAAGTTTAAAAAGAGCCATATTTCATATGCGCGAACAAGTATTGTCACACATCTTTGTCTGTTTTGTAACGAAAACAAATCGAATTGCGCTTATCACTCGAATCAAGTTGAATGCCGCAGCGATGCGAATTGCAAATATGTATTCTCGTTGACTGTTAGACGAGAAGGAAAGAACCTGTATGGGCAGCAACGAAATCATATTTTGTGGTACCTTTGATGTGCGAGTTAAATCAACTATGTAATGGTTGCGATTAGACGTCACCCTGAATATGTTGGACGTTTAGACGTTAAATGAAGTCAAATAAAAATCTCTCAATAGAGGGCACTGAGTATGAGCATTTCCGCATAAATAATCCTTTGAGCATACGAATCAAATGTGCTTCTCAACAGTGACTGACTTTTCTTAAAACACTCAAAAACTTTTCGATTAAGTCCTAAAGCTCCTTCTAAGCCATTTTTTTTCAAAAGTAATTCCTGATATTGCTAGTCCATCCATCGAAAACTAATCAAAATAGAATAAAAAGGAAAACGCATACGATCCAAGAGAAATGCAGTGCCGAGCAGCAGGATTTTTGAGCAGCCGAATTCAGTAATAAAGTCAGTTGTTATTATGATAGTAACTAAACTATCACCCGCTCATTTAACTTATGTTCTCCACATGCCTTCTACGTTCCTCCATCCCCATCTTTCCGTTTAGTTTAGTGAAACGTTGTACTATTAACTAAATATAAAGGTTATTGTATCGAATATTTATGCAAGCTAAAGTGGATCATTTTTGTTGATGAAAATTAGAGAGGGAATCGATTTAAATTTATCTAAGCGCAATGGCAAAGCTGCGTAACGAAAGAAAACAGGTATTTCATCAAAAAAGCTACATAATCAATATGCTTAAAGTTTGCTTAACTTTATTCCGTTAATTTTATTCGCCTCTGCAGCATTCACCCCACACCAAACGTTTGTCATTCAAAATTGCATATAGTTATCAATTGTAAGACTATGCACGCTTTAATCGAATGCTTCACTCATCTAATATGTAGAAAAAAAATTTAGCATGAAAGTGAGCATTTCCGCATAAATAATCCTTTGAGCATACGAATCAAATGTGCTTCTCAACAGTGACTGACTTTTCTTAAAACACTCAAAAACTTTTCGATTAAGTCCTAAAGCTCCTTCTAAGCCATTTTTTTTCAAAAGTAATTCCTGATATTGCTAGTCCATCCATCGAAAACTAATCAAAATAGAATAAAAAGGAAAACGCATACGATCCAAGAGAAATGCAGTGCCGAGCAGCAGGATTTTTGAGCAGCCGAATTCAGTAATAAAGTCAGTTGTTATTATGATAGTAACTAAACTATCACCCGCTCATTTAACTTATGTTCTCCACATGCCTTCTACGTTCCTCCATCCCCATCTTTCCGTTTAGTTTAGTGAAACGTTGTACTATTAACTAAATATAAAGGTTATTGTATCGAATATTTATGCAAGCTAAAGTGGATCATTTTTGTTGATGAAAATTAGAGAGGGAATCGATTTAAATTTATCTAAGCGCAATGGCAAAGCTGCGTAACGAAAGAAAACAGGTATTTCATCAAAAAAGCTACATAATCAATATGCTTAAAGTTTGCTTAACTTTATTCCGTTAATTTTATTCGCCTCTGCAGCATTCACCCCACACCAAACGTTTGTCATTCAAAACTGCATACGCTTTAATCGAATGCTTCACTCATCTAATATGTAGAAAAAAAATTTAGCATGAAAGTAGTATCGCTATATCTAAAAAACGCATATCGCGCTATAAAGCACATGCCTAGTAGATTTCTTTCAGAATCATAATTCGGCTAAACGAAAATTTGTCTTCCAAAAAAAAACCAATGAAACCATTGGCAAAGAACTGGTTGCGTCATTCGAATACTTCGCAGTCGTTCATTTAAAACGTCTCAGATTCGTCTAACGTAAAAACGAAAGAGAATTAATTTCTAATTGTGCACAACAAAGAAGCAAAATTAAGACTGCTGAAAACTGCGCTCAATGAAACTGATTTCATGGAATGCACTCAAATAAACTCAATTTTTCGTCACAACTTCAAAAAGTGGAAACAAATAGTTCCCACATACATAACGCTGCATGCCGAAACGTGTGAAGAATAAATCGATCATATGACAAGAACACTGGTCAAAAAAAAAATCGAGCGCTTTTCAAGTGCTCTATAGAATTGAATGTTTTCCAATTTTAATGAAGTTCGCAACACTTAGACGATGCAATTGTCGAAGAGCGCAAGTATGAGATTCTGGTATGCAAATTGACCGGAATACCGTAAGATTTGCTCTGACATTACGGATGGCTGTTCACTTAGTGCAGTGCAAAAAAAACCCCTGCAAGACGCCTATAAAAATGATCGATGAAAATGCTTTTTGAACAAATTGACGCTTTCTCTATATATGCCACTCGAAACAGTAAGTGTTCACCAGTTTCTTTCATCAAAATGATATCAAAATCACTGAACGATTGCGTAAACGTTTCTAAGCTAGGATTATTTATATTTGGAGTTCTAACTATAAAGAATCGCTAAGATGAATTTTTTAATTCGAAAACGGTGAGTTTTTGTTGCAGAACAAAAGAAAATGCATATCAGTTTTACTTCACATTGGCGTAACGTTTTTTTTTCAGGATGCTCTATCCTGTGAAGCTACTCATAAATTTTGTCACAAAATTTTGCACTCTGTTACATCAATTACTTTTATTCGTTTTCTTCTGCACTTAACGAATTTTTCTAACTGCTTTTATTCTAAGAACTCCTCGATAATGTTTTCGGGCAGAACTAGGCCATATAATAAGATAAAATTCCCAAAGAAACTCGATAGTCGGCCGGTCTTGTGAAGTGTGAGTAACTTTAAAATGAGTAACCTTTTTTGTTCCACGAAAATCCCTCTTAATTAAGGCAATAAACTATGTTAAAATGTCTTTTAAAGTTAGATACACAGGTACAGAAATGTCGCTGGTATTTTGAAAAAATGAATTTCAAAAAATTACTGAAATACTTTTTCGAGAAAATCGATTACGAGTCAATCAGCAGGTAGAGGAGTGAATTAACTGACTACTCGGCTCATTTCGCCCATCGCTGCGATTGCGCGAGGGGTTTTTTGTACGAGCTATAAGTGCCTACTTTTTTCACTGCATAAAATGCGAAAGTAATTTAGGCATTACTGTGAGATGAGTGCTTAGTTATGAGCAATCCAAATGGCCCAAATGAACGGACGGCATGTTTAGTGATATGGAACGAAAGCATTTACCATTAAATCACTCGCATTAGAAACACCTAAAATGAAGTTTAGTTATCCGAATCGTTTCATTGCACATTTCAGTTTCGTTCTAACAAGGCAAACAGTTCATTGAAAGTACACATTTTTTTTTGTTTGTTTTGCAGAACGATTTTTTTTTTCAGATGGTTAATGATGCGATTGAAGTTGCACATTTGGTGGAGCACGTTCGTTAGGTCACAACATGAACGCGTATGGTAGCAGCAAAAATTTTGCCATTGGCCGTCACTTAAGGGCAATTTTTATGAGCAACTGAAGGACACACAATAATGGCAATACCTGTTTTAAATGCACATCTTCTCCTTGCTGAACCGTCTCACCTCGTTCACTTCTTTTTTTTTTTCATTTGATTACGCTCTTGTTCATCTGACAGTAAAACAAGTATTCCATACATCAAAGTGGAAGCATTTTCTTTCAGTAAGAGTAAACAATAATAATGAATTATTTAGCTAAAGCAATTGCCGCTAACGCATTTGTCAAGATAGAGCAATTTTGGAGAAAGACATCGAAGTCAATTGCAGTTTTGGCGTTGAAAATTGCATCGGATTCAAGGGTATTAACCTGGTTTCCAGACCTCGGCTGATCAGGCTTGTTTTTTGATTCAAAAGAATTAGAGTTGAATGGCGGAATGCAACGCCATAATGCGGTCAGTTCGACAATTAGTAATTTTTTCCAGAACTGTTTTTCACAGGTCGAGCGAAACTCAACGACCAAAAGAACAGAAACGGATAAGCGTAACGAATGTACAGTAGTTTAGAAATACGAAAAAAAAAATAAAAGTTTCAGTCTTGAAAACCATTTTTTAATTAAACGATTTTTTCATGGTTATAGATTGCGTTTTGAATGTGAAATAGCTGCAGTAAGTTTTGAAATCAGTTTCGCAAAACAGTTTATAAAAACTATTTTCAATGTATTTGCTTTAAAAAAAAAACATTTTTTTTGCGCATCATTTAGAATTATGGCAAACGCAAAGCAGCGAGAAGGATTCGTGCTCTTCTTACTAGAAAAAGATTTGTGCTCTTACCATTCAAAGCGCCATACATAAACAAAGAAGTTCATACGAACAGTCAAGACCATTTCGCACAACGTCTAAATGAGTTGTATAGAAACGTCTATTGAAGAGGCGTTTTTGAACAAAGAAACGACGATGAGAAGCGTGCATGCATGCAAAACTCGTTTCTTAGAGCTATGCACAACACGACGTTCAGCTGGTGCGCTAATCATTCGTTAACGCATCATTCGCCTAAAATACACTCACATTTGCGCATTTGCTGCATCCTCTTCTTTGTGTGGTTCGTTCGTTGCACAAAGCATCTATTTTCGAAGATCATACGACAAATTTGTATCACATATATCGCTTAGCGCGATCATTTTTCGCTTGATAATCGATCGATTTCTGTTCAGTTAAAAGAAAAAAGAATCGAAACAAATGCTTATATTCAAAGACCAAAAAATCTATTGAAAGGTTCAGGAAACTTCGTGATTCAGATGTATGCATTTCATACACAATATCTCATTGAAGCAGTAATGCAGTTAACGTGTTGATCCAGAAATTAAATGACCGTAAAACCCCGTGGTTGGTCTATCGGATAATGGGGTTAGTGTAACTACTTCAACGTTGGAAGGCCTCCAAAAAGTAGCAGTTACGCATTATGAACAAAGCACAATTTTCACCCATTTCGAACAAAGCTTGAACGGCTTTCACATTTGCAACCCACTGTTGAAAAGCGACGCCGACCCGGAGCCCTTATGGAGCGTTCGATGCTCACATAGCATTATCAGTATATAAAGTTGTTTGAGATGTTTTTACCTATGGCTGGTTATATCATTTTAGGATGAACGGAGAGTCTTTTGATGCTAAATAGGGAGGGGGTGGAGGGAAGGGGTTTAAGGGGGTAGGGATGCGGGAAGAGGAATGTAGAATGGTGGTTTGGGGTTTTTAACCAATGTATAGGTGGGTTTACTTGGCAATAAGCGCTGGATTAAGGTCATTTACCGCTTCAGTATCATCGCACCTATTAAATAAAATTGAGGACATAACAACAGCAACGAAGAAGCGATGAAGTAAAACTCGCCAAAGGCAATATGTTCATTGCCAATGTCTAGAGCAACACCGGTGAAAAAAGTGAGGAGAATTTGCCTGCGGCAATGCGCAAGCAGCTCTTGTACGTGTCAACGACGAGCCGGTTTGGTTGCGCCTTTGATTGGCATGTTTGCCTCTCGCCAATCGAACAACACATTTGCTTATAGCACAACGTAAAAGCACACCCACATCGAAAAAAAGAGTAACACAACAACAGTACAACTAGGAACTTGATGATGAACTTTGTGAAATGTACACAAACATACTTCCTAACGAACTAAGACAAATTATCTGGCGTTATTAACGATTGACTGTTACTGTTGTTATCCAAATGCAAGCAAGTCTTGCATCACAAAACGCTGAGACCGAAAGGTTTTGAATGTAAAATACGAAAATAGAGTTGCCTTTCAGTTTCAGTATTTGATAAATTATGAAATAACGCTTGGCAACAGCACGATGAGTGCCTATCAAATGGAAAGGGAATACTTGGATTCATCCAGTTCGGGTTGCCTGGATCCCACTCCCACTGGCGTACAAGCGGGCACTACGTGTGGGGGATGCTGTACTTCGTGAGCTGAAAAGGGCTTCCTACAGCACTGCGCTATACACTTCCACTACCGACCTATGTGCATAATGAGAAAGAAATCCATAGCCTCGCTCAACCGAAATAGGTGCGAAGCGAGCACTACGTAATGACACTCCGTGGTACCTACGTACGTTTCCAAGTGAAGCAGATCAACAGAACTAACCGCAACGAACGTTTATTGTTTGAAAATGATGTTGTTTCATTCCTGCAGTTTCTGAAAAGGAGGGTGGACCCTTCAGCTTCTTTCGCGTCAGGTATCACCTGATGGCCGGCCGATGAGTGTTGCAATCCACTTTACAGTACGTCTGGAGAGATCCTGCAGAGGAAGTTTATGTATTTTGTGAATGCTCTTTTATTTGTAAAGGTACAGATAACAAGTGAAGAACTGTTGTACGTGAATAGTAAATGATGCGCGTAACTGATGCACGCTGTAAACGCTGTATTGCTTCTATGAGCCGTCGTAGGAATCGACCCGCCGTGCTCTCCTCCTAGTCATGGCGACTTTACATGCTGTTTTACTAACTGGAAGAGAACCGCTCTTTTTTAAAATTGTTTCCCCTCTGCTGGATGCGACTGAGACATGTGCGGCTCAGATATGCGGGACTTCAATGCTCATGGAACAACTGTAATGGCAGACGTCTACCGCAAAATTTTAAGGTAGCCAATCGCTTGCCACGTTATTACGGTAGATTGGCTACCTTCAATGCAATGATAAAGCATGTAAAGCAACGGAGAAGTTTTCGTGATATAACTGAGATTTTGGAGGAGGAACACTTACATTAGCGGAGACAGAACAAGACCACTTCGGATAGTTCATCAACGATGAAAACTCCTCAATCAATGCGCTAAAAATTTCCAGCAAAAAATTGTTTCTCAATCAGACTTCAACAATATCACAATTCCACGCCCTTTCCGCTCGATATTTTTGCATGGTATGCTTCACAACCTCTTGTCGAACGTAACAACATATCCAGAACTGTCGGAAGTGGTTTCTGGATTGCCCGAGAAGAAACCTGGAGCTTCAGGATGCGATAGCGGAATTTTTTGCAATGAAGATTAATTCGACTTACGGTTCTGTAACACTTTCTACCCTATCACTAGTAAAAAAAAGATAACAAAATCTTTTATAGTAGCCAATTGCTTGCCAGGTTTGTTCAATATTGATGTTTATTGTAGTAGTGTAATGTTTCCCGAAATGAAAAATGTAAGAATGCAACCCTCTCGCTCTCTCTTTCTCTATCCCAAATACGTCATTGCATGATAGAAGTCCATGAGTGCTTTTGAAATCATATGCGTCCATTCAATCTGTGGATTTTGTGTTCAGAAGTTATGCTCATTCACAATATGCAGTCCAACCAATATTCTGTTATCTGCAGCCTCAGTAACGAGTAAAACCTGCATGAACTCTGTCTGCTTTGTTTATCAGTAACCCGAGATACCATGCATAGCCAAAACCGATGCTTGCCAAGCATCCAATCCATTTCTCGAGCACATTTTGCGACTGTGACGAATTGACTCCTTGTTCAGGCAGTGCTACCCAACTTGCCGATTCACTTGGTCAGTTTATCAATTGTCTCTCTATATGACGACACCTGATGACACGGGAAATCCGCTGTCCAAGAAAGGAACTGAAATCCTATTTATGTTTCAAACCTTTCATTTCAGTCACTTTTGAAACTCAGCTCAGAAACTCTCCCCGAACGAAACAATGCATATGAAGAAGAAACACAGCCTGAACTAGTACCGGCAAATATCGACAACGACGAGATGTGCTAATGCAACGCTGAATCTCGCCTTCCGTTCTTGCACTCTTCGATCAGTACAACAAAAAATGCAGCTGGCGGTCGCCTCAAGGATGTATACTTCATAGCGTCCATGGATATGAGAAGGATAAGGCTAGAGCACACGCATGGACAGGCATGGGAGTGTAGTGTAACAGATGCAATACGCTGTTGATTTGCCGGCATCTACTTTTTTTCGGCAAAACGCACGAAGCGTGTCGTACTCAGCATTTTATAAAATTTTAAATGCACTTGCCATTTGCATGCACCACATTCCCACTGTTATTCATCTTATTTTACATACACCGGGCAGCCGCTTCCATTATCACGCTGACCTCGACGAGACTGTAAGCAAACGGAACGATGACCGCTCCACCCCTCATCCCTTCCCTTCTTCGCAAACAGGCTGGTCAGGCGAAAATTTTTCACCTTGCCCCATCAGAAATGATCCATTCCTATGTTAAGTCGTATTAAATAGGGCAGAAAACTGTAACGTTATTTATTTTCCACAAACATAAACACAACAAAACAATAGACGGCCATCAGTTTGTACCACTTATGAACGTGGTCTCTCTTTCTTGCCTTTGAAAAGTGCGATCAATGACGTGTTCGCAACTTTGACGATCTTGAATCGAACACCGGGAATATCACCCACTGCGTGACCCTTACGACCGAAACCTGCCACCAACACTTCGTCGTTCTCCTAGAACCGCTCTTCTGTCAGTGTTTGAATGAGGCAACTGCTAATACTTGGCTGCTATTGTCAGAATGGGACATACTTCGCGAAAACAATAGCCCCATCGGGCCTGCTATATCAGGTCTTCAAAAATGAAGCTGTGAGTAAGCTAAAATACAGTTCAGGAAAAATGATAAGCACTAAAATGCGGTTAAGCAAATTCCCGGGCAGTAAACTATTGCACACTTAACAAACGCTTTCCCCATATTTCCAGCTTATGTAGTTCTTTCTGCCATATAAAACAGTAGTTTTCCAGTTTCAGCGAATCGGCGAGCAAAAATATTATACATGCTGCCTCACTTTTTCGTCCTCCATCCCTCCCTCCTTCCCCCTCCTCCCCAGCCCACCCCTAACAACTCTAATGTCCTGAAATCGCATGAAAAGATCGTCTTTTTAACACCGCTTTTTTAATGCACACTGATCTCCTCAAAGAGAAAAACTGACAAAGTCGATGACAAACGGCACCCTCATTTTGCGTCGACACGTAGGATTCCTACCGAGATCTCTTTTTCTATCACCATCAGCATCTCATTTGAATTTTTTGCGTCCATTCAATAAGCAGGATTACTTTACAGACGAATATAGCGTCATCTGCCTGCATAATCGCCCGCAGCAATCAAATGGACCGTTTGGTTGAACGTAACACGTCCTATCATTTGATATGCCAGTGCGTAAAGCGCTGCCCCCCACTTACTCGTTTGAACAATAGGCTGCGTAGAAATGGGTACTCCCAGCGATGGTAGCAGCATCCGCCAAAAACCCCTTCCAAAATTGATAAAAAGTGCATATTCTTACATCTGCTTTCAGCGATTCAATCAGCATTCAAAACTGATGAGCGAATTCCTCAGTAGGACGATGCAATGAAGAACATGCGATATAAACTACGTAAAGATATCCCTCACACATCCTCAAATTAGAGGAAGCTGGGAGACCCACAACTTGTCAGTTTTTCCCAGATCTTCATAAGTCGCAAACCAACTGTTAAACTGAAGGGAGGTCCAAATAATGTTGCCGAATGCTTACATTAAAATCATGCCATGATGCACGATCTCAAGCAACAGTGCATTGAAGCTGGATGAACATCAAAGTTAAGCTCACCTCGATGAAGTTCAAGCAACCGTCGTTGGGTACGAAAGCGGTGATCTTCTTGCCGTTCTTAATCAACTGCACACGCACACACTTGCGGATGGCTGAGTTCGGTTGCTTGGCTTCCACTCCACTGAAGTGAAAAAAAAAATCACTAAACCAATTAACCGGCTTGAGAGTGTTCGTTTTTTACACAGATCCCCCCGTTGCCCAACCCTTCCTTTCCGCCCTCCATATCTACGAACTTAAATAATGCGGGCAGTACAAATTATGAACGATGAAACCATGTGCTGAAATATGCGATCGTATTTTCCATTTTTATTTACGTTCAGATGAGACCTCGACGGTTCCCGTCTCGTCCATTTATGGCCATTTAAAAGCAACACATATTTAAGTTAGGGGGAGACCCGCTTTACATACTCCCAACTAAAACTCTATCCATATTAAACATTGTCCTCTGACAATGCCCTTAAAACGCTTCTATGCAGGAGGAGCGAGAGGAGGGGATGATATGAAGACGAGGAGGAGGGATGCGTATCAACGGCCTAATTTGAGGAGAGTTCCTCAGCCTTCGACACCTACACTGGGTACCACTGGAAGCAGGCACTTCCAACCTTTCAGTCACTAGTTCTTCGTTGCCAGAAAATGCAGTATGACAGTTTGGCTTCAACCTTTAGATCGGTTGTTTGTTTTCCGTTAATTACTCATACAAAAATAAAACGATAAAATAACGCAAGCGAATTCGCAAAGACTTTCAAAGGTTCCTCTTCTTGTTCAGCGTTTTTCCATGACCATTTTCCAAAATAACTGACTTGAAGAATGCTGCTTGATGCACTAGCGTGCCTTGCCGAGTTGAGGGAATACTGCAAGGAATTGGTCAGAATATAATGGTTCGAAGGGGCAATCTCGATGGATGATGAATTTAATTTCAGAATAAACTGAAAAAGAACCCTTCCACGTTTGCCTTCTTCATTATTCCCTTGGACCCCTGAAAGTATAGCCAATAGAATTTCTCGACAAGACAACTGACAACCAGATTCCGAACCCCGTCTTACTGTTGCTATCCAGCCGATTTCACCGTGATAGCCTTCTTCATTCGCCAATCTCCTGGGAAAGTAGGCAAAAGCACGACACGGGTTAGGTATGATGACTGAATGACGTCTCTTGCAAAAAAATGGCGAAAACACATAACCACTGAGGCTGGTATAATGTCTATTTGAGCCATGGAAGAAGACAGGAGAGGATGATTGATAGAGGAACAAAAGCATCCTCCTCCTTCGCACCTCCACCTATCGACATCTAGCAACCGACGGAATGACTCCTCTGAAGACAAAGTGAAAGCCAATTTTGTGTCAGTATTGCTTTCCTATTAGCAAACTAATCACAGCTGCTTATTAATCATCACTACTGATTACACCACTACCAACACTGCCTCACAGTTAGCTCTTTTTGCACCACTTGCTGCCCACTTACACTGCTGCCATAATAGTACTGCCTGCCACTGCATAATACGGTTAAACTACTATTGTTAGTGATAATGCTCAGCGACTACACTGTTAGATAATGCAACTTCATCGCTACGAATGTTATGTGCCGGTGTTATGCAAAACGTTGAGTTAACTGTAGGGAAAGATAAGTAGGGGACGACGGTCATTTTGGCGAAACAGAGGCTTTCAACACGGAGACTGATAGCCGTCCTCCCATGGTCACAGAAGTGCAAAAAAGGCGACTTAAGCCCGAACAAAGAGCGGGCTTAAATCTAAGAAAACTGGTAACACGAAGTAGAAACGAACACTTTCTCGAGCACAATTCCCTTGGCATGCGATGCGGCTCCGAATGGATTGGCCTTCCACCTGGTACCCAAATGCGCCTTCTTGTAACCTTTATCGTTCCAGCGTTGCGCCTGACGATGCGTCTTCAGCTTTCGAGCTGTACGAATTCCTTTCGGCTTCCCCATATTTCCTGAATCCCCAATACAACATCCTCAAATATTTAATAACGTAAAATACATTTCACGGACGACAAAGAGACGCACACTGATCAAAAACTGACCACTACATGCAGTAAACAGCAGGAGAGAAGAGTAAAAATGCGACAGGACTAAAGCATTAGCAGTTCCTTTTATGTGGCTCGTGGCTCCGCGTTCATCAGTACCCTTCAAATGAAGCGACCTTCATGTATGGATTGATATGGCCAAGACAGACACAGGTCGGGTACAGGAGTGAAAATGTTGTTTTGAAGACTCTACTCAGCTAAGCAAAGTAAGAAGTCATGGGGACATAAAAAGCAAACAAATAAAGAAAGAATACAACATGTGACGACGATCGGAAGCACGAGCTAGTTGAACATAAGTTAATAGATCTTTCCGAAGTCTTAATGCTTCAGTCGACCTGCATACGCGAAAACATGAATCGTTGGAACGACATTAACAGACCGTTTATTCCACATATGAATGAACCGAAAAAAATTAATGAACGAAATTCGAGGATGATTCGCTGAAAAAAAATGAAGTCTACGAACTCAACGTCAATTCCTAAACTTCCCTACTTAGCTCCAAAACCATTTTGCAAACAAACGTTCTCCCCAGCAAAGTTAAAGCTACCTTTGCAAGAGCACTGTCTGAATCGGCCGGCATATTTTTTAACGAAACAAATACGATCTTCGAATGCACTAGAAAGGAAAACGCACAAAGTAGCTGAAAATGCGTTCGAAGAACTACTTCGATTTCCAACAGAACATGGATGACATAATTTACTCGCTAAAAAAGCAGGATATACCCACGAAACACGGCAACAAGACCACCACTGTTACTCGCCCAAACCAAAAAATTTACGAAAATTTTGGAAAAATAAGTAACATTTATTTTCCAATTTCCCAGTCAACCAGCCGCATTCACAGTACGCTCAATATTGAAATGGTTAGCATGTTAATCAAAATTCGTTTAAAAAATGGCACACTGCCAGATAGATACAAGGACGACGTCCTCATCTGCTAGCCATATCGTTCGAGTCGTATACTAATGGGAGATAGGCGCGTCTGCTACTTGCCCACGCAAATCGTATTTGTAGACGGCAAGCGTCATCACAGCAAAAAGACTCGTTTGTAAGCCAATTGGAGCGCGTTTCATGTTTTCGTGCCTGAGGGGGCTGTGTCGTCGGGGCGAACAAATATTGTCTGTGAAATACTCCCACGCATATTTTTAAACATTTCTATATATAGAGAAATCCTTTATAACACAAAGTCATCCGAAGGGGCTGTATGTTGTGTATTTCGGTTACCGCTTCCCTCTTTGGAAAAGGAGAAGGAGTATAGTCTTTATTCATGTGAATAAAGAAAACTGCCCGCGGCGGTAAGATATGTAACAAAACGGTATCGACATAAGTGCACTTCGTAGGAGCATACATTTACATGGATTGCGCATTTATATGAAAGGGTTGAAAGCAATGAGCAAACAGTGGTAAGAAGGTGAGTGGCTACAAAATCACATGAGAATTCCGGCTTCCATTAAGCCTGGTCACGCACCTTTGAAGACGTTATTCGAACAAGCTCCTTCTCAAATTCAGTGTCCCCCACAAAAGAAGTTCTTTGACAAGCTGGAATGATAGACCCGTCGAAATATGAATTCGAGTTTTTACAATACGTTAAGCTTAACATCGCTTCAGCATCGACGATAAAAATGCTCCAGGATGACAATAATGAAGGGAATATATAGTAAGCGAAGTGAAATAAATGAAACGATTACAAACCTGAAATTAGCATGTTAATTGAATTTGTGCAGCAAAAAAAATGCAATCTTGAGCCCTTCATAAACGGCGAAAGCAGTGGTGGGNGGGGGGGGAGAAAAATGACTTTGGCGTGCAGGCATCTTCAAATGTTACAGTGAACCTTTAAATTTTAAAATCACGGGATATGAAGAAAAATTTTCAAAAAAATCATTCTAATGCGAAAAATTCGACTCCTTTTTTCATTCATCCAAGTCTTTCCCTTGATCTGTACTCCACGCTGCTCTCAAATTTTTGTCTTCCACTAGATAAGAGCTAATTGTTTTGGATGGAAAAGTACTTAATTGAAAGGCTGAATCGAAACCGCGCTCAGATCATCGGATCCTCGATAAACGCCAGCAAGGTCTACAGGATAAATAGGCAGCTGATCTAAGGAGATCTGAGAGGTGCAGTTAAGAAATCCGCAAGAAGTTAATTCGGTGTGGCTCCAGCGCATGAACGGTCTCACTAGATAACCCATCCGAGAAGGCAAGCCTGCAGTGCAGTTCAGGCCGTTGTACAAAAAATCGTTGAAAACGCTGCAAACAATGGTTATGAAGGTCAGTGCCGCTTTCAGATTTTCATACCTTTTTCTTAGAACATGTTTCAGGTATTCATCGTTCTTAATCCCTTTACCAGGTTACTTTTTCGCTTTAGCCACTTCGAAACAATGCATATGGTAGTGTGCTACCGGTTTCAACACATTTGATCTTTAAGCCTTTGGGCTATAACATCCTTAGATGTTATAGGACAGTCAAGCATTTCGTCGATGACCTACTAACGCCGATCGAACTCAACAGAGCAAGAGGCATATACGTAGCAACGACTTACGACAACAATTTAGGATGCAAAACAAGCAAACTTCGAGGACATCTGCGTAGAATAGTCGCCCTGTGAGTTACACCACGATGGCTTTCAAAAGCGAAGGCTTATTTTTTTTTCAAGGAAAATTTTCTGGATATCATCTTCATTAGTGTAATATACGCGTATCACAAGATGAAAAAGGAATCCGAACTTTAAAGACAACAGGTTTCCCAGCGATATTCTGCGTAACTATTCGGCATCGTTAAGAAACTCGTGCCGCAGGCTTTTGTGCAGGGCATCAAATCGTTCCATTACTACTGTATATTTTGTCTTGCAACCACTGTGCTTTACGACTTCAAAGTAGTATGCCAATTTTTTTTGTAACTCGTCATTAATCTTCCTCTGCTTGGTTGTTTATTCTTACCAGAAATCGCGATTTTCTTCCACATAACAGCACCCTCGGCTAGGAACTGTTCAAACTTCATGCAAGCGATGATCAACAGCGTCGTTCGAATAATTTGTAACCTACACGAATTCGTTCATGCAAAACCACAGAAGGCGGCGAAAACGATTACCTTAAGAACTTTCACCAAAAAGTAATTATTGATATTACAGGAAACAATGATTGCATAAGCACCAATTTTTTGCTATCATGCAAAGGCGAGTTTGGTATCATGCAACAGCTTTCATTAGCCGTATTCGATGAACTGTGATCTTTCTTGTCTTGCTTTTTTACATTCGCTTTTGGTATATTATTGTTATGTGTGCATCTTGGGGTTTTTTTTCGGGTTCACAGTGAGAACGGTAGCATAAATTTTTTTAATGGTAGTGCATAATTAGCCAATCACTTATTTGTTCGGTGGTTTTATTGAATGAGGTGAAAAGTGCTATTGTAATTCTCCTCAAAAAATAGTTCACTTCGCTTCGGTTCAACTCAATTCAGCTCACATTTTCTATCGACAGGCGTTATGTTCGGAAAACGACTCAGCAAAATAAAGTCCGAAACGATTTTGTGAACGCACGGTTTTGTTGGTTCGTTTAAAAAAAATACAAACAGTTTATTTAAAGAATGTGTATTGCGGAAAGGTTCGGTATGCAATATCTCTGTATGTACGCCTGTGCGGATCCCCGATTTTCGCTTAGAAAAAAATAGAGCGAGAAAATCAAATGTATGCAACGTGATAAAACGGTAATCCAATTGCAATACGTTTGGCTTCAATATGGCACCAATCAGATGGGTGCATTGCACTGATGCACTTAATCCTGAAAATATCCTCAAAATTCGCAGTTTTCTGTTTAATATTAGAAAGCCATTGTCCTCCCATCCACAGTCAATGCGGGTAAAGCGATACGTCATATCAATGATTTGGAACGTAACAAGTGTTATCAGTTTTATTAAAATAGAATCAAATCAGTTTTATTAAAATAGAATCAATGGCGAAGCTTATTTTTTCATTCTATGTGTGACTTTTTTGGTGAGCTGAACTAGGGTAAAACAAACATTAAAAATCGCCGATACAAAACGATTTCGCCGAGCACCTTATGCGTAAAATTTGTCTATTACCGTCTTCGCTATTTGAATAAATGAATAATAGAAGATGCAGAAATTATAAAAACTTATTGTAATGAATTGGTAAATTTTAATGGTAAAATTGTCATCGATAACACAATTCGCGCGAAAAAAAAGGCATCTGCTGGCAATCATCATTAGATCATGCTTAGATCAGAACTGGTAACTGTCGGTCACTTGCTCATCGTAGACCGCAAATAAGCCAATAAAATCACTCTTTTAGTATAGCTTTTTAGCAAGCATTTCATTCGGCGATACAAGTGGTTGTATCTTTTGAGTTGTAATACTGTTATGCCTTCGTGTACATATAGTCCAATCGGAATGAGAGATGGCTGCTTTCTTTCGTTTGTCTTTTTCGTTTATATTTCAAAATGAAATGTTTGTGTCTTTTATTCAGGCATTTTTGAAAGCTTTTTGAATTTATGTGTTTGTTTAGTTTATGTTTGAACGCATTAAGTAACAACACATTTATGTGCTTGTTATTTCTTCAATAGCTGCCGGCTTTTTTCCAAGCAAATATTGTAGAAACAATAATGCTTATCATATCGTTCCGGTGCTTAAACAACCTCACCGGTTGTCTCAAATTCTTCGATTCACGAAAGCTGTTTAGTTTACCTGAGCAGTGTTTATTTTTTTGTCTTCCTGTAAAAGTTTTTTCTGAAGCTTAGTAGACCAGCATTTAAAAAGCGTGTGATATCTATACGAATGCGCATACGTCTGTTTGTTTGCGGCATTCTCAAATCAGGAGACACTGTGGCTACCGTCACGAAATTTGATAGGACCGTAGTAGATTCGGTAGGACCGTTTCGCAATCTCTAAACCATTTTTCAAGCTTTTCCATCTGCTTTGGAAAGAGTCACAGACATCTAAAGTCCCCAAAAAGTTCATGTGTATTTTGCAACCTGTTGAGCGATGGAACCACGCTAATTCCGTGTGAATTGTTTTATATGTTTTGACACGATTCTCACCACGCTCGCAATGGCCGAGCGATGATTGGGGAGATGCTATCAGCTATTCGCGAAACTGGATGGTCATCCATTTGATTGCAGCAGCTAAAGTGCCTATTGCAGCGATGGCCTAGTATGTAATCGTTATTATGGCGTAGTTATATAATTATGATGGCAATGATTGCAGTTTTGAAAGATGACTTCTCTGAAGCAACAATTTGACCTATTCGATTACCTTGCTCCACTTATCCTCGCTCTAACGGCAACGATCCTCTTCTCGTTGCTCACAACCATCATGTATTGTTGCTGCTTCCGAAAATGTCTAGACGGAGAGCGGCATTCACTCATGCAAAAGGTAATACTTTTTCCACATATATTGTTAGGTATACTGAGCATACTTCTATCATTTAAGCTTTCTTTAATTACATCGTTTTAATATAGTTTGTCTATAGTATTCCATTTTCACCGACACAGGCCTGATGCAGCATCGATAGTCAACTATCATTATATTTCTTTTCGAGATTAGTACTCTCTGGTGAGCCATTTTCTGGAAGACAAAGAAGTTAGCGAACGGATACCAAAGGAGAAGTTGATCCGGAAGCTATGTTTTCTCACCATATCAACATCAGTCATGTTCTATGTGTTCTGCTTTTTCTTAAGAAACGAAGAAATTCCGCTGCTAAGATACGGCTTTTTGATAGAAATTTCAGGAATGAGGTTGCTAACTGTAACTATGTAAACGGATTTCAATTTAGGCATTCTTAGCGCTATAAGATCACTGATTCATCATTCGACGCCTTAGTCTGTTGTTGGGTTCGAGTTGCCGCCCTAAGTCCGTCTCTTCCCCCATTTAGGCAATAAGCAATTCAAATCGCGAGAACAGTGGGGCACATTTTAGGGCGCATATTTTCGTCTTTGCAATGCTGACTGATAACTGATTGTGACTCGAATAAAAGATGTGCGATGCGACATAAATTCCCCATAGAAAATCGACTTTTCTTCAACGGTTCCTCCTCCTCTAAATTGCACTTTTTGTTGCATGTTTTGAGCAGTAATTGCATTACATCAAAGTTTTAACTTATTTAAAGAGACACTTTAAGTTTTTTTTAAAAAAATCCGATGTCTATGATAGTTGTTGTAGATCTGTCTTGGTTCATCAAAGTCCGTGTATTCGATGAATGCGAAATCGTTAATTCGTGAAGTAGAAATCTCGATGAGAGGGCACCGAAACAGAAGCACTTTTCTATAATCTGAAGAGTCGCAAATTGCAACGAACATCCTTAGCGTACAGCAACACACGGTTACCACTCATTATGTGTATTTTTAAGTCTTCCATCCAGTAAATTTAGGTCACTTTTTCCTAGTCTTGTTTAAAATCACACAGAGTTCAGCTTAGTGGAAGGAAGGAAAATGGGAGGTGGAGTGGGTAGGGGAGATGAAAAATTGAGAAGCAAAACGCTAGGAGGGAGAAGAACTATGCTTGCATATTTCCGAAGATTTTTTAGGTTACTTATTACTTCGTTCTTTGTGACGGCAGACACTGATTATATTGATAACTTAGAATGGCTAAGGAAAATGCTTATCCAGCGCTTATCCAAATATCAGTTTAGGACTAGCCTACAACTTTGATGCTTTAAACTGGAAATAACAATTCAAATTTTTATGACTTCGTTTGCGATTTGCAACCATCATCAAATTCTTTTGTTTCTTCATATCAGCCAAATTTTGTTAATTTTGTTTCTCATCGGACTATCGAATTATTTATTCTATAGTAGCGTGCAAAATAGTCTCATTGTGGAAAATTTTCTGTATTTTTCAAATTTTCTTTGTTTATAGCACATGCTTTTTTTACAAATAGTGTTTGGTACTGCCGATTATGAATTTATTTGTGAAGTCTTTCATGGATCGTTGACTTTACTGATTAATTGCTTATCATTTCTCTATTGTTTCTATTCATTGGATTCAAGAAGCGACCTTGTGTTTTGATCAGAACGGGATTACCTGACGTCAAGATATTGTCTGCATATGAAGAAACTTCTTAATTTGTATGCTTATATCATTTACTGTGTCAGAATGAATGTTGAACGAAACCGAATTATGCACCCATAAAACTGTACTTCAGGGGGTTATGATAGTAGTCAGCATATCGCGCTATTCAGTAAGTGCCATCTAGAAACAGATACTGAATGAATGAATCAATAATGATGATACCTGCGAACAATGCAATGAACTGCAAGCAAATCTATCGCTGAATACGCACTGTTTGCTGTAGACAGTATTACATATTTGCAAATATAAAATTATCGTTAAAAAATAAGTGCATAAAGCAAACATTTTCGATTATGATTACCCAGTGAACTTGTTTCTTTCACTGGAACGTTGCATTGAAAAAACGATTCACAAAGAGAGCAGAATACGTTGTAATGGTACGTAGAGAATAGGGAGCTGTCACATTGCAGGTCACCTTTGCTGTGCACTATCAAAGCTGACCCCCTTGACATTGTTATGTTCGGCAAACATTGTCGCTGAACAACAGCAGTCTTTTGCTGACTGCAGTAAGTGTGCACCGAGATGAACACTCAAATGCACCTACAATTTGGCAGCTCTGCCCCTTCCTGTACTCAGTGGAGTTTGACTACTTACGTACACGAGATGTATAAGTGTAGAAAATGTCACCTCTTCTGTCTCTCCCCTTTAAGGAGTAAGTATTATCCATCCCACAAACTTTGAAGGTGGAGGAGGTGACGGCCTAAGCATGGCTACAGACATGAAGTGCTTGCACATGTAAACATTAAAAAAGCGCAGAATCGAAGAACCAGTCAAAACATATACGAATGTTGGAATTGTGTCGATTTGAAGGATGTACCGTTTTGTTGATAAACTCATAGATAAGGTGTTAGCAATTATCACTAAGTTTGTAAATTGTCGCCGAAGTTCCTTACTGTCTATAGGAAAACCTCTGTGAAAGTCGACAGGTAAAAGATCCCTCATAGATGAAAACACCACAGCGCAACTTCTAGATAGAAGAGAGCAATTTGAAAGGTTGAGAAGAACAAATGACGATGATCTTCCACTGAAGAAAATGAAATACTCAGCAAGGGTTGTCAGAAAACTTTTTGTTTGAGATGCCCCTTTGGAAGAATTACATGATTTTTAAGGAAAAATAATTGATCATTGACAACGGAAATGAAACTAATAATGCTTTTACCAATATCACAATAAAGCTGGGAACAATGAGCAACTTGGGAACTTAAAAGCGATGAGACTTACAGTTGGTCACAGAAAGCAGCGTTAGCTACTCTTCTGAAAATTTCTTTGCACTTGTACTATTTATGATTGTCCACTTGAAAGATACCGCAAAATCTTCTTTCGGGAACAGGCAGAATAAGAAGAGAATAGATTTGCCCTAGTATTTGCAGTCGAGCTGATGAACGAATTATTTTTGCTAACAATTATGAAAGCAACTTACTAAGTGCTTTCAAAAAGTTCCTATAGTGAGTGCATTGTTGTTTTTGAGAAATATTCTCATTGGCAGCAGTGGAAGATCCGAAATGTGTGCGATGATCGAACAAGCAAATTTGCGAATATTTTTAATAAATAAGAACAAATCGAAAACACAAAAATTTGGACCAGTAACAGCACATGCAAATATATACAAAACTGAGCGCATAACACGGACGTAGAAATAACAAGATGACAAGTTATAACGCTGACCTGTCGCTAAGAATCTTTCTATGTGATGCATATTTGAAGAATCACCAGCGCTATGAAGTAGCCTTTTAAACGGATTTGCAACTCATTTCATATTAGAATCAAAAATCAATTGGACAACGCAAAAATTATGAAAAAAAAATAAAGCAGTGATCCATCGCATAAAACAAACTGTAGTTTTCTGGGCGGTAGGGAGATGGGGATAGGGAGAGACAGAAAATAGCAACATGAGTAGCCATCAGATTAACTCAGTATGGAATCAATTCAAGTCAAACAATTGAACTGAAAAGAAGCGAGATGCTCGTTACGGGAGTAAATTCACTAACGAAAGCCATGTTTTAAAACGTTCAAATGGGTTGGAATCCTAATTCAAGAATGCTTTGAAGTCGAAAAATTAAGCAGTACAAAAAAATAGAAGACTAGACATTAAATTAACGAGAACAACAAATCACTGGATGCAACAAAGTCTTGAGGTTTAAACGGGAATCCACAACGAACGTCGAAACGTATCGTTGCGTTAAGGCATTCACCACTCCTCCATACATACATATCATCACCAAACTTAGTAACACCATAGTTGAAGAACTGATTGCATTTGTGGTTATTGGTTGGAACCTTTGCCAGCACATCACTGTCGTCTGCACCTTGACACATCAGTGGACATAGATTGCGAATGTTCTGCAAAATTGGCACTATTGTTGATAAGCAGCATTTTCATAAGCTGTTGTGTTGTTGTCAACCAACAATGAGAGAACTGTAGATGAACGAAACTCACAATATGGTTATTTCTTCACTGTAAAAAAAAAAACAGTTTAAGCAGTGGGAGCATTAACGGACGCAAATAAAAGTACCCGAAAAATCACGAAGACAACCGAATGATATGACAGCTTTGAGGGAAAATATTTTCAAGGTTAACGGTATGTGAATTTTATTTTTAGAATAATACTTTAAAACTATGCTTGATTCAGAGTGCAATATTGGCCATTAATATAATCACCGGTCAAATTTTTCTTTTTACCAAAAATAATGCATACTTTGGTTACTGCATACTGTGGTTCGCAGAAACCGTATTATCTCTACTACATAATTTTCTCCCTATTCAAATATAACAAGATCCGTTTAAGAAATCAGCAAAAAACCTGATCGAATTGTTCCGAGCTTCTTTCATTATCTGTCCTATCTCTCAGTGACCCATTTGAATGCTTAATCCAAATCGTGCCTCTTCAATTTGATTTACGTTAAATATTTTTACAAGAGCGAAATTTTCTCATCAGCGTTCGCTATAACCATTTTCAAACATTCGGCAATACAGTGAGTCTAAGCCATGCAGTTAACAGGATCGGTGTTTTGTAACGGTTATTTGACCAATAAAGCGTATTGGCGCATAATTCTTCAAGGTAAGGTTTTCTCGCAGTAACGTTTTCCTTTCAACTAAACCGTAAGGGAATAGAAGCTGTTTTTCAAGGCTATGCGGTAGTAAAGAAACTATATCGATCAACGACCACATTATATATCTGCAGAAGTATTTCGCTGTTGTTTGCAACGTAGTTTCTATTTAGCAGAATTTCATTATTCTTTTGTTTTTTTTAGTTTGACGATAATGCGCAAAATTTTTAAAAATTTGGACTTTTATTTAAAGAATCTAGAGTAAAATATGGAAACGAAGAGTGTTGCATTTGGCTTTATTTCAAGGCTGTATTATTTCAACTTGGAGAACCTGTTTTGTTCATTATCATTCATTGTCATTCGATTAAAAAAAATCACCTGAAGGACAAAAGTGTGATGTGCGCTGATATTCGAAAAGAATTGTCGTTGTATTTTAAGCGTGTCATGCAGTGCGGAAAGGATCAGTGGAATTGGGATGTGTTGCAAGAACAAAAGTCGTTTGAGTTCGGCAGTCTCTTGACGTTCAAAAAATAAAAGTCAAATGACGTTTGAACGAGTGGCCAATCAAACACGATTTGCGATTACCCAAAGAAACGCACGCATTTTTTTTGGAGCATTTCATGTGGTCAAAAGGTCTGCTAAATCAGTTTGATCAAACATTTTGTACTGCTCGAGTAATTTTCATGGACGCACTCTTTCTAAACTGTTTTGATAAAGCCTTCAGCGATCGGTGAATGTTTGTAAAGATTCAAAAACTGAAGTCCAAACAGTCCTTGAGTAGTCTGGCCGGCGCTGGAAATTCTTCTTTGCAAATGATGAACTGGAAGACGTGGATCGGTTATTAGGCGAGCTCTCCATCGCCTTTCCAAGTAAATTTCCGCAGAGTAAACCATTGCCATTATTAATTTCATAACTCAGGGATTCAGACCATAAATGGGTGTCCGTCAGCATCCGAAGAATTTTACGCGTGCCATTTTTAGATTTAATTTGAAAATCATAAAATTACGGATTAAAATTCTAAAAGTAACAGTTTTAATGACGGATATGAGCTCAAAGCAATAGAAGAGAAAAATATTCGATGTTTTTGAAAGAGTTTCCTTTTAGATTTTCTAAATTTTCGGTTATCAGCAAAACTCGTTAAACCGTCGATTGAACTCGCATTTATCATGCTTCTTATAAGCCCCGAAATGTGTGAGTGATTCCTAACCTGGCATCCGCTATCCCCACGGCAGATGAGGACAGGAGTTGCCAATGTGTACTTCTGAGGCAATAGGACAATGTCTAACTGGGAATACATTCAAAAGAGACGGATCAATTGGTAGTTGTATTCGGCATGTTAACCGACTGCTTTGATGAGACGATAATGCGCAACACGTTTACCTTCGACGCTGACAGCTTAACTGCAAGGGCCCTTCATTTATAGTAAATGGCGCAACTCTATATAATGCAGAGAAATTGTAATTGCAGAGCTTATAAAAGTAAAGCTCTATTTACCGATGGGCCAACTTAACTTTGCGATGACGAATGGGAGGTCGCACTCTGCCGGATATCGAATGAATTCACTATTTGAAAGGGGCATCGCAAAAATGAAGGTTCGTCACCATATGAAATCAAGTAACATCGTCAGCTATTCATTTGTTGCGATCTTATATGGTTTCTTCTTCAGCAGTTTAAATGACTGTAGAACACCGGAAGTGAAGATCAAGCTGCGATTCTATTTAAGCATAATTGTAGGAAAGATTACTCCGTAGAAAAAAATCGCCAATTCATGTGATTGTCTAATGCGTTCTAGCAAATGGGGGACAACAGCAAGTGATGTGGCATAATATGTGGTATCAGAAACGTGCCATACCCATTGGCATTGTTTTTTTTTTTCAAGCCTTTCCTTTGCGCCGTGATAGAGTTTACCATATTTTACATGAATATGAAATAGGTAAACCATAAAAGTAAAACGTGCGATAATGTTTGCAAAAAAAGGTTTTAACCTCGTGCACCGCAGAATTTTAGTTCGTTCGTGAGTGGTCTCGGATTCTACGAAAGACTGGCCTTCAGGGTGATGAAAGCACGTACAAAGTTTCATCTGCTAGGACTGACAGTTTTTGATGAGCCCAATCTGAGCAGAATTCTGCGAAGTAGTATGCCCAGAGGCAGCACTAAATTCGAGTCGCAGGAAAGACCGAATGTCAGAGGGGAGGGCTCGAGCAAACATCGATTTAACGATGAGGAATAGATTTTGCGCGCGATAAAAATCGAAGGCATATAACATAAAGTACAAACTGAGTACCAAAGTAATGTATCGCCGAACTGTTTGATTCTTTGTTATTCGTCCCGAATTTAACTGGATGCTTGGATACCCTGACGGAGTTGAAATGTGCAACGCGAAAGAACCTCCAAGCTAAGCGCTACTAAGAAAGTGTACCTTGCCAAGCGGCATGGTGGCGATGCATGCTGCAGCTAGAAAATCGTAGAAGACTGTTGCACGTGGACATTCATAACGCCTTAACGGGCAAGAGTGTTGCGCATTTCAGCTGCAACAGAAAAGCGTGCTTAAGTAGCACTTGTTCGTGCACCGAAATTCTCCAATGGAACCTCGATGCCCTTCAGCGAGGCATCGTGGTCTAGCAACCAAAGTAGTACTTTATGGACTCAAAAAGGTCAGGTAACTCACCCGAACTTCTGGTACGAACTCATCAAAGCAGCCGTCTCCGAAGTCGGTGTTCCTGATGTCCGTACGGAGCGCACACTGAGTCACGTCCGGGTTGCCCTCCGAATGATCACACTCGATACTGCGCTTCTCTTAACATCATACTCGCATATTGACATTACATTTCTGTAGGCGTAGCCGCATGCCTGTTTATTTCTCTTCGTCTAGCTGTTCTTCAGAGAACACGAACTGGCTTGCAAAATTTTGAAAAATTAGTATGGTCGAGAGGGATGGGGGAGTAAAGAAGGCAGCTGATAGTGAAGTTACTATTTTCATAAGTGTATCTGTTGATGTAACGGAAGGAGGAATTTATCGAATTGCTGCCCTTTCCGAATGTTTGAAGGTGAGAGGAATTTTTTTTTAAAAAAAAAAAGCTAAATTCTTCCGTATCGTAATCCTTACTGATGAACTTGGAACTGAAAGTTGGATTGTTTTTCTCGAGCACCATTCTTTCAACACAATATCTCCGCAAATGATCGAATTGTTGGAGCCATCTCAAGTATCATTAAAGCGATAATTTCGAGCATTTTCATGACTGCAAAGGACCGCAACAACGTTCTTCTGTTCTTCTCATAAATACTCATGAGCATTTGATCATAACCTCAAACAATTATCGAACTGAACTCTTGCAATACAAGTCGAACTATATAAGTGTTCTGAACTTAATACAAGGTAAATCAGCAAAGAACTCACGCCAATGATAAGTGACCGTTATTTTGGATTCGTCCTTAAGAGGAAGCGTGAATGCACACGCCAAGGAAATCACAAAAACGACAGTCGCATGCATCACTTCTTACTGCTAAAACCCTTCGATGTTTGAGACAACAAAAGACTCGAGACAACAAAAGTAACGAACTGACACATTTCATTTTTGCAATAACAATAACCGTTCGAAACAATACTTAAAACAAAACACAAGATTTGTGAGGAAATATCATGCGCTTGTTGTTTTACATTCTCGGTCTTATGCATATGGTTGCGAGATCTTATGTAGAATATATTCATTCGTTCAGAACAGCTAAACCCGAATTATCATAACACTACAGACTGTTTTAAGGTCACATTATCTCTTGTTTCTTTCAAGCTTTGTGAAAAGCTTTTGCCCGCTTCTTCATATTCTTGGAGAAATTTTAAGTCCACAGGAGCGCCCGTTTAGACGAACAAAATGGTAAGAAAAGCAAAATGATTTTTTAAATCATCAAAATCTATAAATTAGCTTTTCAGCTTTGAAAATAATTTTGCATAACGAAACAGCCAAGCCGAAAGCGAATGCGTAACTATTATGGCAAGTGGAATATTCCAGTGTTCGTCAAGACTTGCTACGACTGTTATCCAAAATGAAATTTTTATGTTTCCTCCGTTCCTTTGATGCGAGATATGCGAACAGATGTTACACCTTCCAGTGGAAATCCGAACAGCAATCAAAACGAAATTTTACCATTCCTTAATTAAGTACAATCACCTACACTTATTATGTGTAAATGATCGTAAAATGAGAAATTCACCACACTCAAGTTCGGACACGGTATAACCTTGAATGCTTAAGAATCGCTCAATGAAACTGTTCAGAGAATTCGAAGTGATTTGATTCCATGATGAAATCGGAGGAAAAGAAATGCATAGAAGAAAGAAATATTTTTCTACCGATGGATTTATGCAGTTTTCAAAAACTGTAATTTCTGAACGTAATGAAAAATTTTCAAACAGTTTGAAACTTGCTAAAACCCATTTCGGAACAGAGGCAGTCCAAAAAAAATTCTGAAAAATAGTTCCAACGAAGAAATGGTTTGTATGGGGGTATCAAATGGAATTTGGGGCGAAGAGCAATCGGGTACTACCCGTCAAATGGCTGTGTATGATTGCATTTGACAACAAATAAGGAGATTGTTGGCCATATGGGTATGCGGCAATCGACGTTAGAGTGAAGTTTTATAGTAGAAAGATGCGTGAACGATGGGCCGGTTTCTTTCGTAAAACAGTGACGCACTTGACCTCACCAAATGGACCCACCGTCAACCCCGAGCAAATATCCGCCCCATCTGCTGAACGTCGATCCTTCTTATAGATGCATTAATGCACTTTAACTAAGCGAGTCGAATTCATTCAAATAAAAGAAACGCTTAACACCGAACTTTCGAACCCAAATGGTAGAAGCGACAGTTTTTGAATAATGTTTTCATCATAGCTTATAGGAAAAGGTAGGAAAATAAACGAAAACGATGGATGAACGACAAGAATAAATTAATTGGGGCAGGAGAAAAATTTTTGGACAAACGATCGTGCATGAGTGATTGATGTGATGTGCATGTACGGGTGCACAATTTCTTTTTTTGTCTTTATCATAAAACAAACACCGCTTCTGTGAGTTTGCATTCCACATCGTTATTTATTGCTCTCCAGTCACAACGGGATTAGATTCAGGAAAATGCTGCAAAACGGACTTAACGAACGAGAAGAGTGCAGAATGGATTAAATGAAAATTTTAGCTGCTGGTATGCAGTCGATGCTTCAATTTTCAAACATCAACCATAAATCATATTTGCACTGAATTCACTCTTACGCTATCCATGGTACTCTATTAGGGCTCTATGTTTTTTTAGGTGATCTCGATGGGGAGGCTGTTCTCTAAGGAGAGGGCTTTATTGGCCAGAACGTTTACACGTTCGCATAAGATTAAATGCTTTGTGATGCTAGGGATAAAACTTTTCAAGATTTTTCGACGGTAGTCTTTGTAAGCAGAAAAAGTAAGGCGCGCCATATGCATAAACATTTGGCCCGTTCCTGAAGTGTTCAATTTGTTAAGGGAGTTAAGAATACGAACTCCATTTGAGGAGAAGAACTTTATCGGAGGAAATTCGTTTTATAGTTTATATAGTGATCTAAATTTAGATTAGTACTTTTCGGAAATTGGCAGCTTTCACCAAACGAATCTTATATAAGGGAGCGACGGGGGAGAAATCATTTGAAAGTATGTCACCTCATCTTGAACTCTCAATCTGTGCAGCGGTTTTCTTGCAATTTTGGCGAACAAAGATGGCATTCCTCAGTGCTGAAATTATTTTAACCTGGAAGTTCATGAAAAAGTTTCGCTAAAAGAAAAGCTCACACTTATTCCTTTTCGTTTCTGCTTATGAAACAGATATTGGCCTGTGGAAAAGAACGACTTAAATTCGGAAATTGGAAAAGATTTCATGGAAGAAAAGTAATAGATAAGCACAGAAAAAAAAGGGCATTGGATGAAAAATTTGTTTAGCGAGTCGAAAAAATTTGGCTGTTGCTCTGCTGAACGCATGGCTATATCTACATGAGAAAATTTATTCAAAAGTCGATAACCTAACCTCGTTCATGCACAGATGAGGTAGGGGAAAAACATGGTCAGGGAATAAATTTCTTTTCGACATAGCATGATGTATGGAGTCTCATGTCCACTAGCCAGAAGTAACTCCGAAGACGGACAAATCGAGCACATCACTTCAAGCCCCAAGAGTAAGTACATTTGATTCTTGACTGCATCGAAACAGTTCATTATGCGCTTTAGTAAATTTCCATTTGCAAAATGCATTGTTGCGATGTCATTTTTGTGCTTATGCAGTTACGCGTTTCTACCCGAGAAATGCTGGAAATAGAGTAACGAAACTTGGTAGGTATAGTGTAGACCAATCACTAAGTACACTTTACTTGAAGCTAGTTCGTCGCATTCAAGAGAACTTGTACTTTTTTATGTAATGCAAAAATTGGTGCATGTGGTGGCAGTGACTCAAGATGTCAGATCGCTACTTATATTAAGGAACAGCAAAGATCGAGCGCCTACTATGTTCATCACTTTCCTCTCTCTATGCACGCAGATGTCTTAAATAGAGTCAGCAAGGCTTAAAATAGAGGTATGGTTGTAAGCCATATTAGTAACTGTAAGCGACTTTGATGCATTTTACAAGTTGTATAATTCTAGCAGCTAGGCTGCAGAACAAACAAAACTGGCCACTCATCCAATAAACCAGCTCATTTCATATAACGTTCGCGAATGATGAAAACTACAACGCTAAAGTGATGACGGAACTAAGAACAGTTAGAATTTTATTCGACCCGGCATGCTATTATAGGCGTTGACGAATTCGCAGTTATGCAAAACTAATTATGGGGCCGCTTTCTCCCTGTATAATTAAGGTTGTCTGTGTATATATCTGTCCATGCTATAGCTTAAGCTCGAGAGCCGCAGAGCAGCTATGAAATTTGATGGGAATCATCTGCATTCTAGAATCATCTATTCAATTTGAGTCCTTTGCACTGAGCATATGGGAATAATATCCCTAAAAAGAATTAGGAATTTTGCATGTATTCAACCTGACGGGTTGCATGCTTCATTAATTGGGCTTAGGCCATTAGGAAATCATCTTCAAAAGATTTGTTTCAGCGGTCGGTCTTGATAAAATTCGAATATGCGTGGGTTGACAATAGATCTTGAAACAGGCTGGATACATGGCTGAGTTACTGAAGTGTCAGTCTCTGGTTGTGCATTCTCTCTTCTTCTGCCACCTGATTGCTTGAAAAGAAATGTAAATATTTAAGTGGTACAACTACTGTATTGGTGAATCGGCTTATCGGCTTAAAATTGGGGACACTAGGTTGCCCTATAATGTAGGTTGTATTTGTTAAATTCTATAGCTCCAGCTTCAGTGGTTCTTAAACTGAAATTACAGCCGAGACAGATGGATACACGCGCACGAACTTAGAGCAGATAAAGCGCCCAGCAGAATTGTGAATTTGACGCAGCGTGCAAAAAATTTTTTTAAAATATGAGGATCTTCATGAGAGACAGTTGGAACATGAATTCTTATTATATGAGTGCATTTTGCCAAACCGGCTTATGTAATGCGCAGGGTGACCAGAGCATGTGCTATGCTAGACCCCTGCCAACCATTTTCATTTATTCCAGATGAAGTTATCTTGTGCGAATATCAGGTGTTCCCCAAGTATTCTTGAGCAAAGAGGCAAAAATTTCGCAAAATTTCCTCTCGATCTTTTTCAATCGCAAAGTCACCTCGCATTGATGCGTTTGTACCTGTTTGCTTTTCTCATGCTTTCCAGCCCGTGAATCATGCTCTCTTCAGTTTTTTTGAAGATGCAGTTGAAAGCAAGAACATATACGTAGTGCATGTTTTCCCACTACGCTCATCAAATCCGCATATAAATCAACAAGTGTAGCCGGGAACCCGACCAGAACGTATAGGTAAACGAAAAAATAGACGGATGAAAAATTTGCCATCGGTAATTGATGAAGTCAGAAAAAAATACACGGAAATTTTGTGGCAGCAGTAAATGTTATTCACGCTGCAAACATAGCGGGCTCAAATTCCAACTTTATGCCATCATGGCTCACGTGATAATTTTCGAGTAACCTAAATTTTGCATGCTTAAAGATGTTTTACAAGCGATCAAGTAGCATGGAGTTAAGAGAAATTTTAGTGGAGATTTCTGCGATCGATGGAGCTCATTTGAAAGATTAATTGCTCATTTCATTAGTTTTATCATTAATTAAAGCGAATTTGTGAACTTGAGTGCAATGAATCAAAGGTACTTCTAAAGCGCAAATCGCAAGGCCCCTGGTATGTATTCTTAAGCAATATGCTGACTCACCGCGTGCATTTAATGACTTGCGGAGGTTCGCGAGGAACTGTTTTGTCGATAACACTCGATGCGTATTGAGGAATTTTTTGAAAATTTCGCCACTTTGACGAAAAACCCGTCCGAATACCACAAAAAACTTCGCAACTATCAAAATAAGCTTGTTTGTCCGGTAATTTATAGAACAAAAACGAATATCGTTTCCAGAACATGCTGTTCCGAAGAATGCTCAAAGATTCAGAAGAACAATTACTGCGAAATTTAGAGCCATCAAAACCTTTGAACTCGATAACATGCTGCAACTTTTAACTATTTACTTCCGAACAGTCCGCTGTCATTCTTTTATTTGACCGACACATTCAGCCTAAACGGTTGATTCGTTCGAAGAACAGTAACTTAAACCGTGTGAAGAGGAGGAGCCCAGCGAGACCGGTTCGCAGACGGATGACCTGTATGAAAACGGAAAGTTTGTGTTGCCAGTTTTGGTGACCGCATAATTCGTGCCATCATGTGTGATCTTGATTTATTGCGCGCCCATCGGCGAAACACGATTCTTTTCGTGTCACTTTGCGATGATCTAACCATGCTGTTGAACGATCACGTCGGCGATGTTAGCCCATAAATCACATCGTCCGTTATGACGGGGTCCCAACTACGATAATATTGCTGCTGATCCGGGAAAAACAAATTCTGCTTTCGTTTTCGCTCACAACTCTTTATGAAAACGGCTGTGAATAAATGCATAGGAAGCGGAAGAGGATGTGAAGGAAAGTGCGCATTCATTGGATACGCGCTATTGTTTACACGACTAATGTCTTTAGCCTTCATTATAAGGAATGTACCTAAATGGAAATGGTCATAAACTATAGTGCAAATGAGGGGGGAGGGACCTTGAAAGGTGCAGAAGATAACGCTTGTTATTATGTAAACGGAATTATGAGAAACGTAAAAGTTATATAATCGCCCATATGGGACTCAAAGGAAAAAATTAAAACATTGCCGTGGAAATTATAGATTTTTAATATTTACTTGAATCGTTTCGATTAAATTTTCATTATTATGCAAGAAATTATATTCCAAGTAATTACTGCAAATAGTACACCTATCAAGGTTGGTCGATGAGTGCTGCATTTGCTGTTGTATGAGGTTTTCAGCTGCGTTACTAGAACCGTAATGATTGCTGTGCTCGAAAATAGTTGAGATTATCACTGCATGTAAGTTAAGTGTCTTGATAGTGTCATTTTTAGCTCTGCATCAAGAAGTTAGTAGCGTTTTGTGAGAATAACCTTTGAAATTAATGAGTTCCTCAACTATTAATTACGCTTGATCACAAATCCTCATTTAGAATTTCTTCACTGCGACCACTGTATGCACAGATGAATTCGTGAACTTGAACGCGTAATAAACGCGAGAGCACTTTCATTCGATGGAAAAGAGTCATTGGTTTCCATTTCAGAGCTTTTTAATAAGTGGGGAACTTTTACACTTTAAAATCGCAATCATTAAGCAATCGATATGCCAAAATCAATTTGAACGAATTTTGAAACGGAAAACGCTATTATTGTCTTGTTTCGCGTACTCTCTCATACTTTCGCAGTTGCTGCAAATAGATACAAACTTTTAATAAGTGCTTCAAGTGAGGTCTTATGCTCTGTCATTTTCTTATCACCGAGCATAACATCTCAATTAGAGAATGAATGAGCAACGTATACCCAAGATAGGGGATTGATTATTACACTTTTCCAATTCGAGTTTCGATCATCGGTTAGAGTTCGGTTATTTGGAAGAATTCAAATGAGAAAAAGAGGTTTTTCATTCACAGTGAAATAAACTTATACATTTGGCGTTTTTAATTTAAATATTTATATGCTTCACGATATGAAGTTGAAGTGATAGCTCTAAGCAAACGATGCGTTTTTTTTTCAGTCTAAAAAGTGAGCACATAAATGAGTTTTTTTTGCTAGCGACGTTTTGCCGAATATCTTAGTCGCATAGAAAGTGCCAAGTGATGATTTTTTCGAATATCTGAACTAGCTTAACAAGCTGACATCTTGCAAATCACCTCAACAAAAATGCCTGCTTTCTTGAAAATTTTGACATTCCATAATGCTTATACGTTCTAGTGCGTCGCATTTTTTCAAGCATATA
>JPKZ01000157.1:74573-94545 GCA_000803305.1 Toxocara canis | reverse complement strand
TGCATACGCAAATGTATGTATGTGTATGCATGGATGAATAGATGTTCAAATGTATGTGCATGTGTGCTGTGTATGTGTTTACGCATGGAGGCGTGAATGCATAATTTAGGTATGTATGTGGGCATGCATGCACAAGATATGAACGTGTGGATGGATGAATGCACAAATATATATGTATGCATGCGTGCATTCATGCTTGTTTGTAAACATATGCATGCATGCATTCATGCTTGCTTGCAAAAAAATGCATGCATGCATTCATGCTTGTTTGCAAACATATGCATGCATGCATTCATGCTTGTTTGCAAATATAAGCATGCATGCATTCATGCTTGTTTGCAAACATATGCATGCATGCATTCACGCTTCTTTGTAAGCACATGTATGTATGCATTCATGCCTCCTTTCATAAACATATACATGTATGCATTCATGCGTGTTTGTAAACATGTGTATGTACGTAATCGCAGTCTTCGTTCATGCTTAAACGAAATGTGTAATCTTGAACTCGATGATAGAAACAGACCAAATAGTGTATTTTGGCTATTTTTGCAGCGGATATCAGTTATGGAAGATTTAGAAAAGTTTTTTTCGGAAGTTTTTTCTCTGACGATGTGCGTTACGTTAGTATTTTGTAGAGGGCGCATGTGTATATTGATTGCCTAACGTTGTGGGAATTTCGAAAAGAACGACTCTAATTTTCGTGCAATCATGGTCACTTGGAACAGATGCAGTTAAGTGCGCCGATGCAGATAAGCGCTTTTCGTCTGAATACAGGGCAGTGCGGGATTGATAAAAGTTTAATGGTCATTTTGGCAGAGCTAGGGTGAAAGAATATCTTTAAGCGGCTGTGTAGAGGAGATCCCGAAGGAATGAAAACGTCGAGGGACATCCGCAGCGCACAAGATGAAGGGCGCTTACCAGTGAAAGAATGAGTTCTTCGAGATCCACGTCCGGACCTGCTTTTCGCCCATTTCCCTAAGAGCGCAACTGCCGCATCTACACGAGTGGACGTACACTGCTGTGAATTGGCGAATGATGGCGACTTTGGCTAAAACCCAAGAAAGATTTTTTCAGTAGAATATTCAAATAAAGGATTTGAATAAAATGTTTTCTCTTCGCAAATTTTTCTTCGTGTACTTATGTCGAAGGCTTGACCTTTATTTAGTGATGGTAAAATATTCACAGCTGCGAAAACAGTGTAGTTAACTAACCGCTGATATCATCCTCGATTATCCTCAGTTACACATTTTTGATAGTGTTTATAAGCAATAGCTTTTCGTAGTGCCTGGAAAAAATTCGATGAAAACCATGTAATCGGGAATAGGTCTGACTTCCCGTGGTTTTCCACAGAATCTGTTCCCCCATAATTTTAATATCCCCTTTGCACGCCAAAATGATCATTTTCGAACGAGATCACTATTTGGTGCGAAAATGAAAGCAGCATGAAGTTAATAGTTCCACGTAATTTGATGAAATTTCCCACATTAGATCTATTTTTCACTGATTCAAGCAGGCTTCTAGTTGGTGAGCTCCAAAAGATGCCACTTTTGAGCATCAGTTTGGCCTAATGTATTTAATAAAGTTATGTTTTTATTGGCAGCTTCGCGTACGGTAAATTAGCTATCAGTGCCAGCGTTTCTTTTCAGGAACTGAAGGAAGAAAACGATAAAAGCATATTCCTATTTCTGCCTAACACCTTTTGCATAAATCTGGATTCCTGTAATTGTATTGAGGTTGGATTTTTGAAAAGAACGAAGAAAGAAAGACGAATGCTGTATGAAGCTCTTAGAGATCGAAAACTAAACGAACAATGGGAGCTGCAAAAATTTGTGACTTCACGGAAAACCATAAATGCAGCAAAGGTTTGTATAAAATGCAATTTTCACTGATTGTTTTCATGGAGTGTTGCTTTCTGGTCTGTCCTATGACTAAAAGCTTTTAAGGCCGAGTTGGAAAGCCTGATGAATTAAGCAGCTGAATTCAAGCATCATTAAAGAAAAACATTCTTAAATTCGATTTTTATTTCGGTTCTACAGAGCTATCGGTGTCACATGTGTTGAACCGTCATGTGCCTAGCAATGTGCCGTTTTATTTAACCGCGAGAGCATAGCAACACACTTCCGGACTATAGCACAAAAGTGTGCAAATATTATCCCCAAAAAACAAAGATGGTACAACAGGGACATAATACATATATGCGTTATAAAGTGCTAGTGAGAATGAAAAGTGAACGCAAACATGTGACGTTTAGGAGAGGCGAGAAAAAAATTGGAGTAACAACCTTTGAGGAACTTCTGCCGATTGCGAATCGCACGAATGAAGCGACACTGGCGCGGATATGTGCTAGGCGAAGCGCGTATATGAACGGATTGATAACCAGTTTGATCATTACCTGCAGCTTTTGGTAGCAGAATATCAAACTTAATGGTATTTCTACGCCTAGAAGAAACGAAAACAGAGAATATCATTTAAAAAAAGAATGGTGATGTTTTGATGCTTAATGGTTAACGTGCGAACACGATTTATGATGCAAAAATTTTGAAAACGATGAGAAAAGCTTCATAGTGTTAGAACGAATGTGGGTTCTCGGAAGGAAACAGAATGCAGTAAGGAGAAAAAGGCGAGTGCAAGAAACTAGAAATTTGCATATGAAGAGTAAAGTTAAATAAGGCAGAAAGTTCATTAAAGTAGGTAGAAGCTTCACGGTATTATATAAAAAAGAAGAACCAGGAAAATTATGAAATATTAATTACAATATATCCGTGGCTGAGAATGTTTTCCCCGTTAAATAAATAAATAATAGATAGATCGATAGAAAGATAGATAGATGAATATGGATACGATTTCACTTCAAAAACCCTAGTAGCAATTTTTATCGTATGCAATGTACGGATGGAGTACAGATGGTGTTGCAAACGATCACTCCGGCGAACGATGAAGAGCTGTGATCTGTGGTCGATAAGTTTTAAAGAAATCAATACGAGATAATGCTTCAACATTCATAAAAGAAATATACGTATGTAAGCATCAGATGGAACATGTTGGTGTTCTTAAATTTAATCTTCAGGCAATATAATTGCAGAGTACTGAACTGTGATTGTATATGCCACGCTTAGCACTTCATAATCATCTGCCACTGACGAATGCGTTAGAGAATAATGAAAAAATATGAATAAAACAGCAAATGAAAATTGCATCCTCACATGAGAAATGAAGCGTCGAAAAAAAAAGCGAACGGTTGAAATGATCCAACTGCATTCCACTACGTATTAATGCATATTTTATGCAATTTTCCTTCACGTGCGTTTCTTGTACTATTTTTTCACTTTCATGGAATATTTCCGCCTTTTTTCCATGGAATTCCGTCCGTATAATTCATAGAATTTTTCACCAAGTTCATGGAGTCTTTCATGGAACATTCTCTTTGTGGAATATATTTAAAATGGATTTATTCCCCGGGAATGACATGATTTTCTACTTCTTTTTATGCATGCTATTGGCATTATATGTCTGAGTTCACGAACACTCAGAATACGTTCGGTAAACTGTTGTAAAGACAACAAATAATAAAGCGATTACCTAAATCCGTTTATGATTACTGAAATTTTTATGTTGTTTTATGAATGCGCTTGCTGCTTTTAGAAGTGAATGTTCGAATTTGAATTTCACATTGACGCTTCGAATTTTTGTCGTAAGAACTTCAATTGATAATCGAATTATGTGCTTTCGTGAGTTCATTTCATGCCATTTTAGCTATTTTATTCATTTTTTCATTGAGTGCATCTCTCGAGGACGAAAACTTTCGGTAAGTTTTTAAATGACTAGGGCAATTATTTTGCTGTGATGAAAACCTAATCAAATTATTGTAGTTTTTATTGTAAACTTTTTTTGGGAACAAAATTGATTGTTCACATAAATGTCACCTTTTCTTTTTTTAGTTTAACTGATGTTCTATACTCGAGAGTTTTTTTTAAATGTTAAAAATGCGCTTATAAAAAAGGCGTAAGAAATCCATAAAAAGTTACAAGCATGCTGAAGATATATTGTTTCTCCCCCAGAAAATAGGCCAAGATATGAGCATATCAGTCTCTATTAGGTAGCACAATGTAATACAATTCGCTTGCTCACCAAAGGTGAAAGGTTTTTGGAAATTTGGCACTAAGATCTCGCCAAAAATTATTTTCTCCCTGTTTTAATAGGAATTTATTTTTTCCCTACTATTCCAGAAATGGATTTCTATCTTTTTGCACGGCCTTCGCAGCGATAGAGAGTATCTACAGCGATAGAGAGTATCTATCGCTGTATCGATATAGAGTATCTATCGCTACAGTAAATAACAAAGAAAGTCAGTCGCGAGAAAATAATTCAACTTTATCAGCAAACTTGCTCTTCTTTATCTAAGAAATTCGAGTGTTTGTCGTCGTCAACTTGTCACAACATTTTCGGCTGTACGAATGAGCCCGGTTCTCCATTCCACCACTTTTCCCTTCTAGAAATCGTGAGCACGCTAATGCAGCAATTATAATTCTCTTCGCTTACTTTGGTTCCTGGATAGGATTATTCTGAATTATATTGTAGCAGTCCTTCATTCTTTTACAAATTTAAGGACCACTTCTTCAAGAACAAAAACTACTTCGGATTCATGATCATATCTGTACGAAGATATGCTACGAAAGCAATGTGACACATTTACACTTTTCTTCAACTGCTATCCTCTTTATGAAAGTATTGCACAACTAAACAAAACAAAAAACCGCTGGATGAGTAAGAAAAGTGTTTTTTTCGACAAATAAATTATTGCGGTTCATGAAGACGTGGTGTTTTTCTTGAAAGAACTATGAGGTGCCTTTTTTTCGAGGAGAAATGGGAGATAAATCTTTAACAGAAATGAGTGTTTTACAAAATTATGAAAAAAAATTTTCGCATGAAATATCGACACCTAGTTCAGAGACTGTCAATTCCAATCCCACAAAACGAACTGCCGAATGAAAATTTATTTCTGGACTAATTCACCTATTGAATTTTAGATCATTCAATAGTGTTGATAAAAAAAACATTCTTATCTTATTTTGCTCTCTACCGATGATGCATTGTGGCGCAGCAGATAATGATCTGGAATAGGTGAAGAAGCGGAATATTGATTGCGCTGATTAGGTGGTCCTACTTAAAATTCGTCATATGAATCAAAATGTTTATAAAGCAACCAAGATCTATGGCCAATTGTTTATAGATTCGGATATTTTGCAGAAAATTCGAAAAGATTTGATTATTCAGTGTGCTGTTACGCTATCCGCGTTCCGTCTGAGAGAGCGGAACACAAACGAAACATCGAATCGTAATTAACGATTTCATTATTACTCTGCCACAAAAACCACTTTTGCAATCGATCGGTTGGAAAATATACCAAAACGTATGATTTTTCCGCACCTAATGAACGAAAAAAAAACGAAAAATAAAAAACGACTCACAAAGCCGTTAACAGTCGAGTTGATGTAGAAGCCCACATAGAAGTCAACATTTTGGCCATAAATGAACGTACATCCATGACGGCAGACAAGCACGAAATATAGCACACAAAGGCCCCACGAAAGTGAGAACGTGCTAACGATCAGTAGTGTGGTCCATACCAGTTTGAGTTTGCCTTGAAGCTGCGTACGTGTACCTTGCGTTCTCCTATATAATATTTCCATTTTAATATCTATTTCAGTCGCATACCGTTCTCATGGACCCGTAGCTAGAAGAAGGGGAACGTGAGTTGCTGTTATTCACATCAAGCGGTCTCAAAAGCAATCACCGCCACCAAACTGCTTCTAACAAACGACATTTGTAAATGAGAACAGAGAAATGGGTGATGATAAGAGAAACGAGGAAAATGTCTCGGAAACGGAAATATATTATGTTTGCTTTAATTTTACTTTGCCGTTTCATACTCCATAGCCATATGTACCTCCCTCCTCATTTACACGTATATTCTGAGGAGCACTCGAGATATTTGATTAGAAAGAGGACTGATATTTTCAGGATGCGCTTAATGGTAATGTCATAGCCAGTTAAATTAGTCAAAGTTTCAAGCATAAGCATCACTTCAGCATGTTTCCAAATACGACGGCGTAAAGGAAAATTCAAAAATCTTGCGTAGAAGTTTAGTTCAGCAATTCTCTTTGTGTAAACGAGTGAATAAATTTGTATCGAGTGTAAACGATCAGATTTCTTCACTCGTTTTCAAAAAGAATTTACCTCCATTTTTTATTGCAAACCAAATTAAGCATCCTAAAGCAAAACGCCAAACCGATCAGAAATCATCGAAGCAGACTAGAAATTCTTCTACTGAAAATTTCCGCATATCGTTTTTACACTATCGCTATATCTTCGTCAGGTAAGGCGGCGACTCAGAATTATTTGGCGCAGTTTCGGTATTGATTACTCATATCAATGCAAGGAATTATTAAGCCGGGAGTATCCGTATACTAAACGACCCAGTTTCGCTGTCCATGCTATGCAGGGAATAAATATGGCTTTTTTACTTGCATACAGCTAGCATGATTCAAATTCGTTGGCCCTAGGCGTGCATCATGCCTGACATACTTTCAAGTAGAACGTTTTTTGAGATTTACTTCAAATTTATTTTTTAGGAGCTGCTTTTAGCAAAGATGAGAACGTAACTTTTGAAAAATTGTGTCCTAACATCGCACCACTTCCGCTAAGTTTTTAACACCAATCAGAGATGGGCTACTTGGGTGGCAGCTGCCGTGAGCTTCCTTGATTTACTTGGCATGAGACTGCGAATGTTGATTTTCTTCTTGAGATGTTTCATAAACGCTGTTATCTGGCGATTCCCACCAGTTGTTTTTCTTTCTTCTATGCATTTTGGCGTAAAATGGTGCCATGCATGCGCGATTGTGTTCATATGACGATCTGTCCAAGATAGTCTGGACTTCGATATGAATACCGTAGAATTCGGAAACTTGGCGGGTGTAATACTGTGGTCCGTATAGCCAATTTTCGAGCCAGCTGATCGACTTCGGAAAAAATCTAGACATTTAAGGACGGCAAAAATCGGCAACACTTTTATTACTTTTAAAATGCTTCTTTGAAGCTTACGAAGAAGTACCTCTATGAAGTGGTGCTTGGATTATTGTCCGCTGCCCTCTTCAAATAGTATCAATTAATTATGGAATTACCGCTGCCCTCTTCAAATAGTATCAATTAATTATGGAATTACCGCTGCCCTCTTCAAATAGTATCAATTAATTATGGAATTACCGCTGCCCTCTTCAAATAGTATCAATTAATTATGGGTGCTCACGCTGCATAAGAGCGATAAAGAAGAGAATTGTTTTTTTAGCGAACAGTGCAGAAGGCGACTGCGGTGATTGCAGACGAGCAGGGCTAGATTATAAAAGCGATTATTCCCAAAAAATGTTTCCTTAAGAATCATCCCTTCATATTCGCAGTCAATTTTCCGTCCAACGTGGTTCGCTGAGAAAGTGATATTGACTGACGGAAAAATTTTGTAGACGTTGTCGAGAAAAAAAAGGGCAGGCCTATTCTTTTGTGTTTTCAAGGTTGCGAAGACCTATTGTTTCACGGATTCAGCGAACGAGGAGCAAAGTAGTGCAAATTGCAAACCAGCTCACCATATATCACAGAACTATCGCATTTACGGTTGTAGCCGCTAGCAAACAATGCTGGAATCATGCAAGGGAATGATGACTGTGCGGCAAGAATGTGGCAGTTCTTCTGCATCTGTTCGTGTCATGCATGCACTCTCCTTACTCCGCACTTTTTACGGCCATAATGGAGGTCTTCGGGAGTTTTTCCTTGAACTTTCTAGTGGGTCCATTCCGTACCGTTACAGGAGCAGGGAGCTTTATTTCCTCGTATGGTACCTCCGCCGCACCACCAGGCGGCCACTTAGTATTCAAAATAAAAAAAATCCAGGTTAGGAGGGGATTTGACGAATTCAATAGCTCGAGTGACGAGGAGCGAACATGGGGTCTGCAGAATTAGCGCAAAACTCCAATTAGCGCACAGAAAGCCAGCGGAAGACAGAAAAAAAATTGAGAGGTAGGATACGCTTTTAGGAAATTCTGGGCCAATTCAAAAAGTGGTAATTTTCCAGTTGAGAAAGTGATAAGTTTCCAATTGAGAAAGTGACAAGTGAGTCTTGTCCTCTAAAATTTCGATTAAAATTACGACTTATCAGGTTCTAAAAATCCTTCTCACGTCTGGCACGGTTCCTGAGACGCAGGACCCTCCATTCTCATCATTCTAACAAGCATTCGGTTGGGGGCAACACGGCTATTGTATATGGATCCGGTGTGGCCAAACGGTTTGAGTTTAATTGCTTCCTGATAATTCTTAAATGAGTGAAGAACGAACCTTAAAAGGTCATGCGAATATTCGACCTTTGCTTTGAACAACGTGAACAGAATCCTGGCGTGTATGCTGAGCGTTGCAATTAGAGGCACCATAAAAATTATGAAAACAGTTAACCTAAAATTAATAGCTCATAAAGCACTGCTTCGTCTAATGCATATTAGGAAAATATTAAGAAAATGTTAGGAAAACGCCTCGTCTGATGTGTGTATGTATTTATGCATAAGTGACGCGAAACGACACGCTGAATTCCCTTCGAAAATGATAAAAACAGACTAAATCAGTGAATTTTTGTCTTTAAGGTCAACGTGGCTACTTAACCTGTCCGTCCGCTAGGGACGGCGTTGAATATGCACACAAATCATGATATCTGCTTGGCATATTTTCGCAAGTAGTGTTGGTGGATATTCTGCTGCCGTTCTCAGAGGTCGATTGTTTTTGTGGGATAGATAATCAGAAGGTAACTGTAAAATAGGGCTTAGTACAAAGCGACTACTCACTCCACTTCAGCAACCCTTTAAAGAACACCTAAACGGCATGCGTAAGTAGAATCGATGATGGCATTTCGGGTGACGGAAACCATCGTTTTCGAAGGCAACAAACCAGGCGAACGTAAAGAAAACTGGCGCCAACCACAACATCACAATCATTGCACGAATCCGCTTTGTTGTCACCAACATCTGAAAGGAGCCACAGTTTCTACTGCCAAACGATAACTCTTGTTGGGAACGTCTGACATGTGAATATCTGTTCTAATGACCGAAAAAATAAAGACCTACGCAAGAGAAAAGCCAACCACCTCTAGGAGTAGCCCACGGACAAGCTCTAAGCTGTGCTTTCACGCAACGCCTAATAAGCACAATGAATATCGAGTTAAAATCTTGAAAGCTCGTATAAACCCAAATTGTGATGGTAGGAAACAGAGGCGTGGTGACATCACCGGAGCGAATCACATAAAGGTAATAAAACGCTAAATGTAAAATCACATAACGACATTACCGCTGGAGTAAGCGGCTACATGCGGCAAATATATTGCAATCAACGCACAACACTGCTCATACCATCTTCCGAGGAATCGTTGTGTTGTCAGCTGGGCTCATTTTCGGCGAAACTCAAGCAACAATAAACAACTCAACCCAACTCGTCCGCCCAATTCTAGCTCTCCAAAACACTGGCAGCTAGTCGCAAGAAAATTAGTGCGTATAAAGTGTTTTTGCTTTTGCAGTTAAAATTTTCTGTGTAAACGCCCTAAAATTATTTTGCTTCCTTAACAGACATTGACAAAATTCACACTGCAAAACATGGCATGACAGCTTTTCTAACATGTGGCAAGCGGAAATCGCAAGTACCGAAGCTACTTGATTTGAAGACTACCTTGTACTTAAGCGGCCACGTGATGCCGACAAACTGGTTGATAGCCAGCGCGAAGAGGTGCAAATCAGAAGTGAGCATCCCTCCTATCCGAAACACCTCCAGAACTGCAGCGAAGCAATCACTTTTCTTTTGCACACGAATCACTATGGATAAATAACTGTTGACGACCAACCCTGTAAAATTTAACAAATCGTATTACATTGTCCCGTTAGTTCAATGATACTGATATGAAGCATTATTCGTAATTAAAAAAGTAAGATGCCCGCCTTATTTCCATGCTATCGCCTTGTCGGCGCATAATCGATGCGCCATGTGATGATCAGCTATCACTTTCATTTCAGTTGTAATATGCAGAATTGTTATGGTAGCGAGTTACTACGAGGTTACTTACAAATTGAGGAAGGCAGAAATAAACATAAAGGGCGAGCAATCGTTATGCTTATTGCATGAAGGCTCGATTAACTTTTGTGAATCATCAAAATTGTGGGAACAAATGGTGACAAAGTGTTTAAAAATCATGTTATTTATATACGCAGAATCCTGTGTCATGATAGAGAAAGATCGGCAGCTCAAATAAAAATTTTCTTTTGAGAAGATCACAGTTGTTCCAGTCGATAGATCGGTACAAATATTTAATTCAGCCGTTTGCATTTAATTAAAATTTTTCTGAAATCGTCTGTTCTATTATTCGTAAATTCGCTTCAAACGAAGCCATTAAGTGGAATAATTATTCAAGTTCATGATTTCAATTTTCGAGCTCACAAATCCCACTAATTCGAATAATCGTCTTTTGATAAACCATTTGCGCTTTTTGAAACCGCCATATAGATGATTCTTTAAAAGATTTACTGGACACGAATCATATTTATGGTGTCGCACGAGAGTGAGCAAAGATAGGTGCACATTTGAAATATTGTATTCAACAACAGTACCGAACGTTTTAAACAATAGCCAAGCTCAATATTTTATTTGAATGATTGCTTAAATTTTAAACAATAGCCAAACTGTTGAGCCGCCAGATACAAGTGTTTTCCGTCTTGTTCCATCAGAAGCGATTGCGTGAAAGGAACATTAACGACAAACTCGAATAAATGTTCAAGAAAGGATATACTGCTCGAAATATGAAAAGTAACCTGCAGTCAACAAAGAGGCAGCCCATGTGTCAGCAGCGGCTAGTGAAACACATAGACGTAAGTAGGGAGTGACAGGTGGGTTAAGCCACGGCGAAGGGATCACTATTAAAGAGTTGCCGATGATAGCCATCTGTAAAAAAAAAAAAGAATTCATTTTGCCTGCCATACGGTGATTCACCATAATGGAGGGCTTATAATGGAAGAAAAATTCAATATGAGCCAATGCGTGCTACACACACAACTGGGAGTGTAACACCTATAGAAAGTGTGACACAAGCGTGCTACACCTATAGAAAGTGTGACACAAGCGTGCTACACCTATAGAAAGTGTAACACAAGCGTGCTACACCTATAGAAAGTGTAACACAAGCGTGCTACACCTATAGAAAGTGTAACAAGTGTAACACAAGCGTGCTACACCTATAGAAAGTGTAACACATACAAGCGTGCTACACTTTCTATAGGCTAAAAAACAACCTAAAAACCTATGAACGTTAACATATGAAAATTTTTCGCTTTGATGATCGACAGTTTTCACGCTTCGAGGCATCAGAGCTGTTCCACATTGTCCACTCGACAACAAACAAAAACGATTTGATATTTTCTGCGAAATTCCTAAACGCGTTTCTTTGCATGACATCTAGTGGAATGTGGCATTTGGACAAGTCTCTGCGATTTACGATTCAGATCGCTACCTTTCATGGCAGCTTCAATAGTGGACGGAAAAAATAGCAACTGAATTGCCCAGCCAGTGAAAAATGGAATTTTAAATATGAGCGCTACCAATGCGCAATTTGAACGGCATCACTTCCGTTCATCTTACTCCACCTGAACGTTAACATATGAAAATTTTTCGCTTTGATGATCGACAGTTTTCACGCTTCGAGGCATCAGAGCTGTTCCACATTGTCCACTCGACAACAAACAAAAACGATTTGATATTTTCTGCGAAATTCCTAAACGCGTTTCTTTGCATGACATCTAGTGGAATGTGGCATTTGGACAAGTCTCTGCGATTTACGATTCAGATCGCTACCTTTCATGGCAGCTTCAATAGTGGACGGAAAAAATAGCAACTGAATTGCCCAGCCAGTGAAAAATGGAATTTTAAATATGAGCGCTACCAATGCGCAATTTGAACGGCATCACTTCCGTTCATCTTACTCCACCATAGCTATTTTGTGTGCATCGGTACATACTAACAGTTATAGTCTTATGGATTTGTAATGATCAGAACAAATTGCGAAGACTGTACGATCCTTCCGTCTAACTCGCTGTATTCATGCTAAAAGCTGAAGCTCATTCGTGGTATGAAATGGTGAAACGAGGTTTAGCTGCACCGAAATGCGAAAAGTGGGAACAGATGTTCAAGTGGTTGGCACCACGCATACTTTAGCATCTCCTTCCAAGAGGCCAACCGGTTATGCAAAAAGCTCGCGAATAACGAAAAGGCATATTCTGGATGGCTCAACTGTTCTAACCAATTTTCTATTGAGGATTTACTTTGTTGCGGTTTTTTAACTAATACAATCAGTCTCAATCGTAATGTGCACTCAAACTTTTAAACATTATTAAGTGTTAATAAACTTTCGTCGAGTAAACCATTATTTTCAGATTTCGGTACACGAAGTGGGCTCAAAGTGTAGATAATATAATAACAGTGAATTCCATGCCCATAGCTTTAGTGGTTTCCAAATCGAAACCATCCGGAAACGTGCGTGATACTGTCGCACATAGCACGTTTTGCAAACGCAAGTTTAACGAAGCTCATAAAAACAAGCCTTCCAAGAAAAGACTGATATATCACTAGTATACATCTGTACAACATTTCAGTGAAAATGCGCAGCTTGCAAAGAACCGTTCCACTGGGTAAGGTATGAAGTACTCACAGGAGGCTCTACAGTAGCAGTACTTGTTTTGTTGAAATGGCACAAGACTTCTAGGAAATGAGATATTTTTGCAAACCTTATATGAAGACTTTATACGCATACGCGAAATTTGAATCACCGGATGTGCATCCCTCAGCGGACGTTCATTACATTTCAAATATCGCTGATGGCATTTGCGTTAGTCATCCTAATCATATATTTAGCATCCGTCTTTTGGGGAAAGGTAGGGGAGGAGATGGGTTGGGGAGAAATGGAGGGAGAGTTAATATTTTTCGAATTAGCAGTCGCTCTTGGTTTTCGTGCAAAAATTTATCAAATGCTTTCGTCGATTTTTTGAATTCATCTTTGTTTCGCTTCAACTGGGCTTGCACACGGCACCAAAAATTCAGAATTCACCATAGAAATAGTAAATTCCCTCTCAGACCGTTAATGTTATTCGAACTCGCTTCTAGAAATCTTTATTCATTGAACTTACCAGAAGAATGACGATCATAAGAGGCACAAGCCATGTATAGGTTTCCCTCACGAAAGTGATCTGAGGGTGCTCAGCTAACGTTGGAAATGTCACGGTAGGAACAGCCATCGAAGAATATGTCGTTTTCAGATTAGCGCCTGCAATTTCCGTTCCAAGAGCTATTTGAGCATTGGTAATTGCAGCAAGTTTTGCAATCAGCAAAACCATTTCTGCGATACGACATTCGGAAATTACATCATCTCTACACCCAACGAAGAAAGGGCGTCATTCTTGCAATGCGAAGCTTTCTAGCAAATTATATCGCAATATTTGCAAAGTTCGAAAAAAAGCGAACCTATTTTTGTCTCATACATCCATTCTCTCATGAACTTGCAAATATTTCTACTTTGCAATAGTCAGATGTTTTGCAAAGTCCGGAAACCAGCATGCCACCGATATAAAAGTAATTAAAATTTTTAAACGTGATATCAGATATGATCCAAGAAAATCATTTTGAATGTAACAGAACGGTTGCGATTTCAATTCCTTGTTTGGCATTAAGTGGGTAAACTTCGATTGCAAAAAAGAAAATGCAATAGTCTCCATAGACAGTCGGAATTCACAAACCGACTTGCAAATAGTGATGCGTCGAATCATGACTTCGTTTGACTGCGACAGTGGCCCTTTCTTGACTTACTTTTTATCATCTTTTACTTTGTGCCATGCATGCTGCATTTGAAAAAAAACTTTTTGAAACCTGATAGTGCATCAAATTTCCAAGCATAATCCACGGAAGCAACAGTTGCTATAAATTCATATAGACCAAAATATGGTACTGTAAAAAGAAAGACGACGGTGTACTGTAGTATTTTTGCGTGCTAAGCGAACGAAATAAATTCGACCATACATCTTCCTGTCAGACGTCCGAGTAACGGCCAAGCAATGACTGATAGCTTTAGGTTCCAATGCAGATACCTACAGTTCATTTCCGGTTTCTCTTTTTTTCACATCGATTACATCACTGGGCGAGTTCATTTTATTTGTTTTACCCAGTTGTTTCATTTAATAATAGGACCAATAGGAGGGCTACACATTTGCAAAAATTTCGCATCGGCATGGGCCTTATCAATGGAGGAGTTCTCGAAAAAATAGATAAAAGTATTAATGAATAAATGAATGGAAAAATGAACCAATCGGAGAATCCGGCTACTTGCCAGCTTCTATTAAACGAGCCTATTAAATGAGCCTATTAAACGAGCCTATTCTATTAAACTTATGAAGTGCATTGTTGAAGAGACAAAGCCAATGTAATCGAGAAATACAGCTGCATTGCTTTTTATTCCCCAAAAATAACTGACAGAGAAAGGAGGCCATTTTTTTGATTATTTTCCATCGATGAGTTAATTAAACTCGTTGCTATAAGAACATCAGTATTGACCAGCGAGAAGAACAAAAAAGATTCTTGAAAATGTTTTAGGCGATGGCTTCACTGTTTTCTGCCTGAGCTACTTTAGACAATATAAATAGAGCAGTTGATAACAAAGTAATTAGTTTACCTATGGAATTTGCTGCTGCGATGAAAACATGAGACGAGTTCATCAGTAGGCAACAAAATTATAGCGTTGCTCACACTGGCATTCAGGGACGATCCGAAATCAACAAATGCTTCTTCTCAACAAGGTGCTCCCGCTAAAATAGGTTGTCGTCCATTATCCAGTCATATTTCCATTCGCTGACATCCATGCTCCTAGGCGGGGATTTCATTAGGCGACACACAAACATACTTCACAAACAAACATAATTAAGCTGCAAAACAGTCTTTTGTCACCGCTTTTTTTAATGAGGCACTTGTAAACGAACAGTCTTTTTGAAGCTCATAACTTAACAAAATTCGTCACAATAAAACGACAAGTTGGTATTATTTTCCTCACTTCTATGTTACAACCGTTCAATTTTATTCAGCGGTAGATTAAGTTTTTAAAAAAATACTCTAAAAGAGAGCGCAGTAGAACGTGTTTTCAGAAGGATGCAAAACTGACCGTTGTTTGACGCGATCACAACGAACAACGGTAGACTTTATGAATTCTTGCTTTCCTATTAATCTCGGAGCAAGTTCTTACAATTTTTCTAACGAGACAGAATTTTGTTCAGACATGAGCTCTTCTTTCTGAAAATTCATAACATTACAACCGTTCATTGTCGTTCACAGACAGTAGCAGGCAGCCTTTTGTGTAAGCGCTTTGGGGCTCATAGCGAGAGACCAAAAACTAGACGATTGTCGTTATTAAGGAAGTTAGAAATCATCAAAAACAATATAAGTTGATTGCTCAAAAATCCTTAACTAGCAAAAAAATTTCGGGCAATGTTTTGGTAGGAAGTCGGCTACTAGAATTCATACTCCGAAATGGACTGAGATACCAAAACGTTTTCGAAACGAAACAAAAAATGATCCGCAAATTGACAGCTCAAGTGTCCGTAAGCTTAGATATAAAACTTGTAAACGCTTCCCAAGTTTCATCTCGTGTAGTTTTCAAAACCTCTGTTGCCACTGCGGCGGCTAGAAGTGATTTCAAAACCGCAATTAAATTCATAAAAACTTTTAACTTCGCCAGACGAATCCATAAAAATCGCAAGAAAAAACGGTAAAAGAATGTTAACAAAAACATATTAGCTGAGACAAAAGTCAATTCCTTAGTACCCTCTCAGCAAATTCATTTTATAGACGGACAGTTATTACTGATAGGTAGCGATATTTTAGAATACATGAATGATATTGATTGTGCGGTTGAATTGCCAAAGAAAAGGGTAAATTAGATGTTGCAATCAAATGGTAGAATACTGAAAGTATAAATCGCAAACGTGTGTCAACATTAACACCCAATTAATTTGATGAGAACAATTGTTCAGACAATAACAATTCATCAATGAAAATAATTGGTCGACCATACGGTACAGTCAAAATCACGAAAAAGCTGATTGAAGTTGACGTCACATGACGCCATACACATCGTATATATATATATATATATATATATATATATATATATATATGTATATATATATATAAAAGACTGACGGCAGTAGCTCAGTTGTAGATCCCCTGCTTCGCATGCGGGGAGACCTGCGTAAGATTCCCGGCTGCTTCCCCCCCTAACCACTGACAGCCCAGCTAGCGGGTGGTATTGACAAGTAGCTACAACAGCCAAAGGGATGGCTGTTGCTCGGCGTGCGATTGCCTCAGTAACATCGATACATCGCATTGAAAGCCCGAGCGGTAAGAACAATAAAACTATATATATATATATATATATATATATATATATATATATATATATATATATATATATATATATATATATATATATATATATATATATATATATATATATATATATATATATATATATATATATATATATATATATATATATATATATATATATATATATATATATATATATATATATATATATATATATATATATATATATTAAGAAAAATAAAAATATATATATATATATATATATATATATATATATATATGTAAGACATAGTCGTATATATATAAGACATAGCGAGCTTGAGCTTTGCTTCTAATTGGAAGCGTTAAATTACGCATGCAAATGGAAGGGACGTTCCCTCAGCGAGGTCTCTCTCCCTGAGGAGCTTCTGGTTGTATGACACTGAATAATTAGAGTTTGCACACTGCGCACACGAATAGTTGACGCGCACTTTTGGAAAATATTACTTAAAGTGGAAAATTATCTTTGCGAACATGCTATCAAACGAAAAGTCGATCAAATTCCATTACTGTCATTGTAATTTGTGGCAATTGAGGTTTTTGTAGCGTATAATAATGAGCGCCTAGCTTTTTCTCGACAGCTTTTAGCCCTTGGCCTCTTGTTCTTTTGAGGCTTAATAAAAGATTATCATTCCCCTCAGCGAAGCCTTTGCCTTTCGCTCTCAGCAAATGCTTCCAGCCGTAACAGAACTCCCTTATTAAAAGCAGCGACACGCCTCACTGTAAGCCTCAAAGCTGCTAATTATGAATCACTTGTTATTATTTATTTTATATTACTGTTTTCCTGTTGCTACTTTACTTTTAAACTCATTGTTTTCTTTTCACAATGAGCTCATAAACTGAGCAAACAATACGTCGTTATGAAGCATGAAAGATTACTGCAAACAACGAGCGTTCATCTGCACATCTCTGAGAAATTTGATCGCAGCATATCGGCTTCAGTTTGGGTCTCACTGCATATAAATGGCCACGCTGAGAGCTAAAAAGGCGCGAAATCTTTCAAATGCCTTCTTGCACTTGCACCCTCTTGTAATTGCCTGGGTCGAGAAATTTAGCTGGCGTATCTTTTATGTTGATTACCTTTTGTGTTACAAAGGCAGCTGGAAGTTCATCTATTTCCTTCCTCGATGCAGCTGACAACAATAATTAGGACTGAAGGCCATTACATCTTCGTTTCCATGACTGTTGTGACCACTTTTGGATCACCAGCAGGCTGAGCACCAGGCGGTCCAAAAATGATCACAGCAATCATGGAAAGGAAGAGGCAATGGTCCTCAATCGTAAGCATGGTTGTCAGCTGCATTGATGAATGGAATCGATGAAATTACAGCTGCCTATGTAAATATCATTGTATCTTTGCTACACCTTTTGTGTTACCTGCTATGTTACTTACAGTAATTTGTGAAGTAACGCTGTTATGTCGTTAGATTTCGACGGGCAATATCATCGGCGACGTTGAGAGCTCAAAAAAGTGCGAAGAATTCGAAAACCCCAAGCACTTCCAAACAAAAGAACATCCATTTTTATGTTATGGTATTCTTGGACAACATAATGCGATTCCCACAGAAGGTCTACTACCTGTATTTATCGCCGTCGACGGCCTAAACGCACATTCACCGGTCAACCCTATACCTTTTTCTTGTATGAACGATTTTCAGAATTTTCTCGCGACTCTGAGCTCCCAAAATCGCAATTCTCGTAAATCTATGATTTTTGAAATTTCCGGGCGTTTCTTAGCTTTAAACGTCACCAGTATCACTTATGCGTTCATTACCTCTTCAATCAAATATGCTTTGCTGTGTTGCTTTTAACGGACGAAACGCAACGACAATCTGGAGTTAATATAATGTAGCCAATGCTTGTCTTCTTCAGAAGCATTATATGGGTGTCACTTTTTTAAACAGCAAATTGCAACATCTTGACGTTCACAAGGGGCAAGAATTACCAAAAACTTGTTCAGATCGCGTTAAATTGACGTAGCACATTGTTTATTTCGAGACGAAACATTCATGATCCAGGCATGACTCCACCATCGACGAAGCTATAAATAAGTGGCCCGAATATTATCTAAGTTATTTTCGCAAAGGTCCACTCGAGCTCAAGTGCAACAAGCAAAGAATAAGAAGTCACTGAATGAGTGCAAGAATGTTTACTGCATTTATAAGACTTTGGAGCACGAAAAGCCATGAAAAGGACGCAATTTAATAAGTCGAGCATGATACTGGTGACGCAAAAGTTCCATGAAGAATTTATGACCAACGCTGTATGACTGTTTATAAGGTCATTACCACAAATCTCAGGATTCAAAACAGCCTTCATGCAACCCCTTCTTTCTTGAATGCAGACGACAAACATGTTTTGATCACTTTCGCAATTAAACGGCGTGATAATAGCAAAAGCACAGTAATGTTATAAATTGTAAAGCCGAAGTACAATTACTGCTATACAATCTTATCCTAGTAAATGTTCACCGAATTTGTCTCCGTCCTCTGTCTCAAAAAAAAGCCTTAATAAAACAAAAAGCTTGCTCATGTTGGATATTCTCGACTCGAATATCCCATATTTCAACTGAAAAGGTTAGCGAGAGGAAGCGCAAATCCCAGCATGCAGAGGTGTGTAAGATGGAGTATTCCTAAGGTCTAAGCTATCCGATTGTTGTCCTAAAGGGCGTTTTAATATAAAGGACTTGCTATAAGAACTGATATTTCTTGAGAGCAAAAAAGAGGAAGGATAAATAGACTGAAAGACTGCGAAATCGCACTGAAAGAATTGAACATATTAGAAGTGAAAAATGAGTTCCTTGTGATAAAACTTACTTTGCGTTCGAACAGGTAGAGAAGTCGTGGAAAAGAAACGAATTCGAGAAAACGCTCCCTTGTAGGCATCAAAAAGTTGAAGACAAACGAGCTATCCAGTAATGCAGACGAGATATCGTACTTCTCCATTTCTTCATTAACTTACTCAGGCAAGGAAGTCCAACATCACAACACTACCGCGGATGAATCGGGATCCCCGAAGTGAAAATGCTTTTTCGTAGAAAGCATTTTGCATTGATTCGCTGGCTACAGATTTAAGTCAAAAGAATCCGCCTGAAAAAAATACGATTCGAAAAGACTCCCGGAAGTGAAAGCTAATGAAGTTTCCAGAAAAGAACGGATTTATCAGCTTCTGCTCGTGCAATGGGTGATCTGTCTCCCCTCTCTTGAGAATCGCGATCGTGCAAAACGATGGAGCGAGTTTACGAAATTATGAATGCAGACGCAGAGCAGCGCAATATCGAATGGGGTTACAGCGCCGTTTTTCCCCTTTGCCTTGATGTCGGTGTTAGACAGCCATGGAATAAAACGGGTGGAAGTGTCAACTTTTTGCGAGGTACACAGGAAGGAGGGGCCACTGTGGCCTCATATCACATTATCCTCAGATCACCTAAGAAGAGGTT
>JPKZ01000157.1:17241-74086 GCA_000803305.1 Toxocara canis | reverse complement strand
AAGAGGGGGGTTGAGGGAGGGAGAGGAAAGTATGCAAAGTAGATTCTAACCCTGGTACGCACCATTTCTCTTAGTAAATCGTCTAAAGGGAATGACGTCTTCGTCAAACTGCTAAAAGATTTCTCCTGAAATCATGTTACTGAAAGTTCATCAGTTTCACGCTGAGACAATTGCAAATAATAAAATAAAAGTTTATTTGATCGAATGGAAAAGTATACAAACAGAATTAAGTCACGTTTTTGCGAAAACGGCGGTGAAAAACTGATAACCTTTGCTATATATACCTGACTATGAAAAGCGCCAAACGACTGTAATGATCGAGTTTATAATTTTCAATCGCATTTAATTTTTCAAAAAGTGTATCTAAGTGCATCTGAGACGCATTTAATTTTTAAAAAGCTAATGAGAAGTACTGAGGACGAAACTCGGCGATTGCGTTCTAAGGCATAATATCCCACAGCGAAGCCGGCCGTGCAAGCTTTGCAAACTGGGAAGGAAAAATTATCATAAGTGATCAGCAACTGATATTCGTTGTTTAAAACCAGTGAGGACGAGTGAGTACAATGATTTTGTTCAACTCAAAGTATTTTTGGATTGAAAATCGTTTAGTGTGGAAAAGTATCGCCAACTTTCTACGACAAGGACAGTTCGCTTTTGACAAAATTGCCATGCCCACTTGCGGTCACTAATTTTTGCCACTCCAATCAATTTCTTACAATACTGATAGCTTATGGTAGCATATTTTCATGAAACCTCGCAACGACAACAGTCGGCTCCATAACCGAGTCCGCGCTTAAGAGTACAAAGTTGCGGTCAATTTGGCCGAATACTTGATCATTTTTATTAAACTCCGTGATTCTAACCTAACATGAAGATTTTTGCGGCCCCACATGCCGAGAGTATTGGAAAAGAGGACGACAACGATCGCCCTTGAGATGACCTTTACAAGAAGACCAATTTATTGTTTCGCTATATAAAGTTCTCTTTTTTTTTGTGACAACAGGCGCAGAAGTTGAAAGCGTACGGAAATAGCTCCAGAAGTTCGCTTTCCTTATGCAATCTTGTTGGGCGCGGAAGGCAATGATTGGAAATGGTGGAAACAGTAGCCGATGATCGCGTTTTTGAGAAATATTGTGCTGTTTTGATGAGAAATAACATCAAAATAATGATGCTGAGGTATTCGATCTGTCCACTTACTAGCTTGTCATTTGAGTAATGGTACTGGCTGAATAAGTAGAGCTCACTATCTCACTAAAACAGGGTCGAATCTTCAGAATTTATTCCCAATAGAAATACGTTGCCATGGCATAGCCACATTTCTGTGTTCTACGAAAGTTGTGTATAACGAGACACATTGCTGAACCACTCATTTCACAATGTCAATAACTTAGTCTTATTAAGGTTCCATTTAGAAATCAGAATTCACCATATGATGAGCCTATTTATTTTGGGCTTAAAAACATGAAAGGCCACAAGTTAGGAACGTTCTTTCTCCGAATATTCATCAAACCACAATGAGCAATTATGCGATGCTCAGAAAATAAACGTGGGAAAAACAACAATTAAGAATCATGCTTTACTAACAGGTAGCTCCCAAACAGTTCCTCTACGGAATTATGGAAAGCTGCAAAATTTCTATGTCACTTTGTTCTCATCTAGGCCTTATTTAACGGTAACGATCAAGAATTTAATAAAACTGAAAACGGTCACGGTCAATTCGCTCACTCCTCATAAAAGAAGCCGAGAAGAATCACGAAAATTTGTCATTCATTAAGCTATATATAGCTCACAAACACGCACTTCCTAACGTGTCCAACGGTTAATTTCCTGCTACAAATACTACGCACAGTTCATTTTGAGGAACAAAGAGTATATAGACCGCAGTAAAAATCGTCCAACCGCGGTTGTGAAACGGTATGCCCACCATTCCCTCAAAAGCGTTCTTCTAGCTCTCTTTTTCTCGGAATTTTTCTTTCATTCGTGATTCCTTTAGTTTTATGGTTGTGAAGGAAGTTTTTTTCTGCGAAGGAATCTGTGCAGAATGTTTTAAATCACAGAGCAATCCATGAAAAAATACTTTTATTTTGTAAGGAAAAATTGGTGCTGAAAAAGGACAACTTTTAAGGAGCTATTAAAGTTTGCGCATTTTGCCCACCGTCCATCGCGACCAACAAGAGCTCGGCCATCTGTTATCTCTGCAGGTGGATTTGAAGATTTTGAAATAAAACGAAAAAATTCTGAGATAAAATCGTCGTTATCATTTATTTCTCGTGCATGTTGGCAAGTTGCAGTGAATCATGGAATGCTGTCACTTTTGTGAAATGGTATGAGAGTTGGAAAGAGTTGCAATTGATTTAAAAAAACTAAATATAGGACTGAGCTGTACAAGGTCAAGAAAATGTGAGATGAAATGTTTCATCTTTTCGGTTCAACTTTTAAGGAGTGGCATCATCAGCAATATTTAATTCGCTTTCTCATGCATCTTTTTTCACTCATCCAGATATAATAGTTCGGTATACACATTCACTTACCTCCTGCTTAGAACCAGAATGGAGGCAGATATTTGTTTGGAAAACGTTCACCACTAGCAACGTTACATTGGTCAACACAGCAACATGAACTTCTAAATCTGAAATGCTAGGTAGCGTTGAGCTGCCAAATATCGCTTCGGCGACAACTTATACGATGCGTGAAGCATTTTATGCCAGATAAGTGCGATTGTTGTTTTAAACCTTTAATGGTTTGACACCTCATCAGCTTCTCTGTCCATTTTTATTTTCCCTGCAACTCAAGCTGAACTTACTGCTTAACAACTGATTGACCTCGGTATTCATTTTTACTTTCTCCAAAGTTCAAGCTGAATTGATGAACTGTTTTGAAAAAGAAGTGCTGATCATGATTCTATGGTATCTTAACAAATGCACAATGTGTTGCTATCATAATATCATAAAACAATTAAAGTTATGGTCAGCTCTGGGAAATTGGGAACAACGGAAGTGAGGAAGTTCTTCAGACTATGGGTCAAGCAAACATTTATGAATTATCATAACCGTTTTGATCAAGAGACTTTCACTAATACCAACGTGGCAGCGATTGAATACTGTTACAGTGGTCTTCACTAACGGTAATGTGAAGGCGAGTTCAGATCTCATTAAAGGTCCGCATACTTCGAAAATTTTTGCCCAGGAAGGAATATTCCTGACGGGAAGCAGCCGCTATTCCAAAAAGCTTGACTGATGAATTCTTGGAAAGCACCAAAGAGGGCATGCAAAGCCATAGATCCCTTTGCCCTTAAACAGTCCAAGTTACGTGATTTTAAGTGCAAGCCCTAAATAAATCACGCCCCTTCCTCAGTCTCTATAATTATTGAATATTAGCTCCGAATAGGATGTTGATCAGTTGCGCACTCTTTTCGTGCTGGTGAACTTTCAAAATTGGCAACCGCTCAAACGCCCTTTCGAATGTACGCAATGACCATTGTTTTAAGAAGCGTTGATGAAATGCACAGTATCATTTGGTGCTTACGACATTCTTACGACATTCCGAGCGCTTCAATAGGCCTGCAAATATGTTTACAATAGCTGTTTCAATGGACGTAATCAGTCGCCAACGCTCAGGAAGGGATTTAAATGTGCGAATCATTTTGATCACGAAATAAACCGTCGTCTCATCTATTGAGAAAAAGAAGGGAATGAACGCATAGAAATGGCACAGTATTTCAAATAGCGCTTTTTAAATCAACTTTTTGGAATTAATTTCCGAAATCCTATGTTAGATTGAGACTGAAACAATGACGAAAACCTACATGCTTGTCGAAGCGTATTAAGCATATAATCAATTCAAGAAGCACGTGATTCGAGTCCGAGTTTCAGTGGCTAAATGAGAGAACGTTTCTCATGAACAGTGGAGCCAGTCCACCGTGACGCGGTTGGTCGCTCACAGCAAATCATAATGTCATTCTGACAACTCATTTTGATAACAAGTATCATCACTGCACATTGAACTTTGAGTGGAACAGCACAAAAATCGGCCAAAAAAAGAGAGATCAGGTAGGAAGGAGCACAAAGCGTTCCGAATTAGAGTAGTAATATTGAAAAGTTTCCGCGGCTTGGCTAGCTCACATAATGCGTGCATAATAGGTTTAAAAGGTTCTGTAGAAGTTCTGCCATGCATTGCTTATTAAATATCAAACTTGAAAACATAATAAACAACATTCAACCGATCGCGAGAAACAAGTAAAAAAGCGATAACATGTAAACTAATCATAAACGGTCATTTTACGACGACAGCCAAATGCTACATTTTGAAAAAAATGAAAGGATAGACTTTAGTGCGATGAAGCTTTTGTTGAAATTCTTAAAATGTGGCAAACGAATGCTTCTGAAAAGGATCGATTGCGCATGGAAAATCGAAAAAGAAAAGTACTGCGATACTCAAATGCGAATCACGATAAGTTGCAAAGCGAGCAATGTTTCGGTGCTTATCACTCGAGTATTAGTAAATCATCATGAAAACAACGCAAAATTGTCATGTTCGTCGGCAGCACCCAAAATTTTCTGATCGAAAAATTGCGAGAAGCTACTGCTAACGATCTTCAGCGACATAGAGTGAAGTTTGTAAGCTGGAAACAAAACGAGAAGGGTGTCGTTCACTAGAAACAATTCAATGAAGAGTTTTCGATTTGCCGTTTCAGTTGAAAAGCAACGTAAGAATGGCTCACAGCACACCGTAACGTCAGTACACCATGTACAGTACCAGTAGTGCATTCGACCACAGGCGTACAAATATTCCTTGATGAGTAGAGTCGATGGGAAATTTTCAAGCTCCCTCACAACCAAATTTCTCCACAATTATTACTTTTTGTGAAGGCTGTGGATAACTCTTGCATGAGTAAGGGAGAATAGCCGCACTTTTATCCCCACATTTCCGAACAGATTTCCGCCATTAAGGACAACGAGGCATTGCTTGCCTTACTTCTGATGCTCGCTGATGGTGCAGGGAGGAGCCTCTGTCACCTGACCAAACTGTCAAGAAGTTTGTGCCTCAGCAAGGCATGCAGGACATTGTTTTCCTGAGCGGCATCAAAATATCAGCAGCGAAAAAATCAGAAAGCAAAAAGCAGATTTTCATTAATCGATCATCGTTTTCCTGGAAAAAATCACTAATAATTCTAGCGCCATTGCTTACTGTCAGTAAGTTTGACTCAACTAGTACAAAACTCGTAAATAAATCGACAAACGGCGACAGTGTGACGTGAGGTAAAAAGCGAAAAAGTCTCCGTTATTTAATAAGCTCATCTCAGTCTCCATTCTACAATATTTGCCGCGTCTGGCTCGATATTTCCATCTATTAAATTCAACAGCAATGAATGACCGACTGCATTTGTTTCAAGGCATCAGACCAATCATGTTCACTTAGATCCAACTGGACGTCTCTTTCTTGATAGAAGCATTCAGTACACAATTCAGAAAAAAAAGAAAAAATTAGCTATAGGTTGAGAATTAAGTAGGAGAGCAAATAGAACAGTGATTTTTAAATTATTAGGGATTTGCTTTTAAAGCCTACTGGCTTGCGCATCAGTATAAAATGATTTCTAGTACGGCACTTAGCATGCTTGTTTAGTGCATCTGATGGACAGGTATTGTCAGTCAAATGTAATGCTGGATATAGGAGATAGTGGAAAGGTGAAAGAAGCCAATGACGCTTATCATTTTGCGCGACGGCAAATAGAATTAAAGTTTAAAAAGCGTCTCGTTCACTTCCATCAACGGTTAGAAATATGTGCCTGTAAGTGCCATATTACGCACACTTGCATCAATTCCCTTAAATGTTTCCCGTTTCGATGATCGCATTCCAAAATTCTACCCGTCTTTGTTGCTTGTTCGCCACCCATCATCGTCCAACATTAGCAGAATTGAGCCTGCAAATGCAGACGGGATTGCACTGTAGCAGCGCTATTCCACACCCTAGTGCTGCGTTGCTATGTAAAACGCTGTAATTATATTCGAGTAAGTGATCTCGAAACGAGAGAAACAGTTTAACATTCATGCGCGCACATCGAGGTAATCCGACGGCATGTTCTCATTTCTCATGCATCATCATATTAAAAAAATTTGCTTCAAAAAACAACAAATAGGCATGAGTATCTGGAGCGAACGCTATATGCACTTTCGATAAACCATCCATAATACCAGCGTGCCTCACAAATTCATCCAATAATCTTCTTCCCTAACCTATTTCATAAGCTTGTACCATAAACTTGTTTCATAAGCCCGTTCCATAAGCTACTCATAAATAACAAGAATGCGTAATTTATATGGTTCAAGCTGCATAAAAATCTGGTGAAAGTTAATTGTTCTGTACGCCTAACGATCTAGAATTGTGCAAAATTTTAAGCACATTTAAATGCTTACAACTCTCTCAGTGCCAACGAACTGACCTGAAATTGAATATGTGAGGTCACCCAGGGTACAGATTTTACCTACCAAATTTCATAACTCCATCATCAGTGGTTCTGAGTTGAAGCTATGGGACGGACAGGCATGCAGACGGCATCAACACAATCCGCTCTGCTAACGCAAAATTGCTAAAACACGTAGAAGAGTTCGTTGTCGAAAAAGAATGCTCTCATTATTTCCAATCATTCTACTGCTATTACTAATAACGTTCAAAATCAAGCCTCGTTAAAGTGCTCGCGATTCGTGGAAACGAAAGAAAATATTCAATAACGAATTTGCCTAAGGCACAGCTTAATGCTGATTGAGCGCTAAATATTCTGTGGCATGGATAAGTAATCAGAAAATGTGGTCAGGAAATAGGAAAAAGAAGCGCTTTTTGCACTAAATTTTGCTAGTTAACATGGTGCCATTTGCCTTTCGTTTAGAACTCATTTTTACTGATCCTTTACAGAAAAAAATTTTAATCAAAAATATATTCCACCAAGTTAGCTCTAGCAGAACGAATTTCTAGCGCAAACAATGGTTCATTTTTCCAGGCGCATTTTGGCCTTGCTTATGTCAACTCTTCTATTCTTTATTCAGGATGTGCTCCTAGCAACCGTTTTTGCCGCCCAAAGAGTGATTCAGTCGAAAATGAAACGAGCTTCCTAATGAGGCCTAGTGTATGTTATCGCTGCATCAAACGATATTTTTGAAATGGGAGCTGGAATCTCATGAATCATTGAAGTCGGTAACTGAGCCCTGAACACATCGAAACAAAGTATCTGAGAGACGGTCAGAAAAAAGACCTCGAAAATAGCTGTACAAATAGGTGCCTAAAGCTGCAGACCGAAAATAAATCGAAAATTACAATGCAAATTTGTTGACACTGCGCCGAAGTGCTCCACCTGGCTTGCCGCACAAAATGAGACTTCACCGAGCGGCATTTGAAGGAAACCTGAACCCCGAGAAATTCGATTGCGAGACCGAGAAGACAGTTTTATTCTTGAGCCATTGCATACGTGTTGCGTTCATATTTCTCACGATGCATAATAATTTTTCTTACTTTTATTCAATAATCTATCTAATCGCTCCTTAATAGATGATTCGAAAAACTTTAATTTACTGAGTGCGGATTCATTTGCGTAATCGACAAGAGACCCTATGCAAGATATCATGATCTGAATTTCAACTGCATTAATTCATGGTTCAGCTGTGATGCAGAATTCTCTTCGCTTTTTTTTAATGAAAGAAATTTTCTTTTCTCCGAGACGACAAAGTTAGTGAACCGAACTTGACTGAGCCGAATATGGCGATTTAAAATATTCGATTCCTTCTTCCAGCTTTATGTTTATCGCATGAAATTATCAGTAAATCGCAGACTATCCGTCAAATTTAGCATGATATTGCTGATGGTTTTTTTTAGAAACTTTCGCTCCTGATTGGACCAGTATATTCTTATGAACAAATTTCATTTCTTTAAACAGACGACTGATTGATGCCAATCAAATAATGCGGTCAACTGAGATTCATTTTTTTGTATATTGCACACATGTGTGCATTCCATGCATTCTGTGGCTATGATTCACTGGCAAATGCTTTTGAAGCTGCATACATTAAGCGAAGTTGGTATCGAATATGCATAAAAACCACTGCACATGGGATAAAGAATTTCAAATCATGCAGTTATACGTTTCATCTATAGGAAAGGTCGACAAGGTTGACCCGTTTAGAAAAACTGCTTGAAACTCCCGTTATATTACAGTGCGGACCTATCATAATCAAAGAAAATGACGAATTGGAGAGGTAGAAGACATATTTAAAAGATTTTTCACAATTGAAACTTTACCATAAAATATTATAAAGTTTTAAATGGCCCACAGTTAAAGCCGTTGACGCAAGGATAGAGTATTTTGTTGGCACTGTTAGGTAATAATATGACCGTATAATACTGTCGTGATTCTGCATAGTACTGAGCAGTTACACTGGACATTATGAAGTATGGACGTGATTGCTGCTTGCAATTAGGACATAACAGAGTCCATCACTAATCATAAGAGAAAAGCGCAGCTGCGAAAGTTTCACTCGCAAAACAAATAACTGCAAAGTCCCAATATTTAAGGTAAGAGCGTGATACTGTACTGATGAAGCCTTTGCGAAACTCCCAAATTCAGCTCAGCCATCTTTGCCCTAAGCAAAAGCAACGGTTACAAAAAACATTTTTAGCGAAAAAAAAAACGAAAAGCATATAGTCTGTGGGATTTTTTTACTGTGGCTTTTTAAAGAGCTTGCTCCGGTTGGATAGCTATGTGTTTTTCTTTAAACTTATCAGCTCATTTTCTGCCAGCGTAACGCTTCTCAGAAAGCAATCAAAGGCCATGGAAAAGAAATTTGCACATGTTTTTCACAATTTTTCATGTGTCTGAAAACAAAGAAGCAAGTAGTCTTTATGTTCTTCATTACAAGCATGTAATCATATCGCTAGTTTTATGCCTTTTCCACTGAATTCATGTAATGCAAGTTCAACGGTTGATCTCAACCAGTTTTACAAGTGCAAACGGGATTTATAATTCTAATGAGTTACAGTGGTGGTAAATATGAAACATTTTCACAAAGAAATGAATGAGAAGTGATCTAAACAAACCTTGAGGTCGCAGTTACAAGCAATCATCATAACGACCACTTATAGCTTACATAAGTCATTCCCAAAAGCTTAATAACCATAGCAGTACTGCACAATCCACAACTGGAGTGTCAGCAACCTACTGCGGAGCGCATTTTATTAAGGATGTTTTGTGGACAGGTAAGTTGGAACGACGATTGTCGGCTCAAGCGCAGAGAAGTTTGCTGAGATTAGTACTGCATACATTGGATATTTAATTCTTTCTATAATTTTCCTCACATTCACTTACAGCCTTCGTTTATGAAAATTCGAATCATCAAACATGGCCCAGTTGTCATTTTCTAAAAACTTTTTTGTCCCTAATGAAATCACTGTGTAGCAGTCTTGTGCCTTGCATGTATGACTTTCACAAACCAGTCGAAGAATCAGAAGCCTCATTCCCTTTGTGATGGATGCGCGTTTCACGCCTGCCCGCTGCTTTGCGCTTTTCACTCTCTCCTTCATAAGGTCTGATTTAAAACATATTTTCAACGAAGAAAAACCATGATATCCGGATTTTTCGTGCAGTTGGCGCAAACGAACAAAAGGTGGGGAGCTTCTAAACTTCCCAGACCGACAAATAAAGAACGACAAATAAAGGAATGAGAAAAGTTATATCGTTGTTATATGAAGTTATAGCACTAAACTGCTAACATTCTGTGATTGCAGCTCTGTCGTAGAGACTAGAGCGCTTCATCCACCGCTGACATCAAATCTGACCTGATACTATTTGGGGTGGAGAAAGAAAGAGAACCGATAAATGTAATCAATGGGTTGTTATAAGGAAATCAATGCCGAATGAGGACGAACGCTGTCATGAGAAAGAACGCTCTCAGTTTGAGTGCAGCTGCCGATTCGCAGCACTATAGCACTGTTTTTGGACCGAACTGTTCTTTGACGCACTGCTCCGGCTGTGAACATTTCTTAGCAGTTAGGCTAAGGAAGCATGCAGTGTACGAGTGCTCTTTGAGTCATTTGAAAGCTCATAATACTAATTATTATTCTCAAAGAATGTTTTGTATACTTATTCTGCACACTCGACCTAAATTTTGAACAGCATCTAATCGGAATACAATTTTATTTATTTGTCTGAAAGTGTGCGCTGCAAAATGTTCACTCGAAAATCAAAGGAACTGCGATCAAATCGTCATCTATGACTATGAAGCGAACAATAATAACGCTTAATAAGCGATTCATTTCTATGACCTGTTTAAAAATTGTCTTCTGTTTCTACTCACCGCATTTAAAGCATTACTAATGCAAAAGAAAACAGTCACACAGCATCGCCACAAAACGACATCTGCAATACTATTAGTATGGCGATTTGTTGTTCGTTATGCCAGCATCCTTCACTTCCTCACTAACAGCACTACTCATTAGTCGTGAATGCTATTTTTGCCAGACCCACATCGAAATGCACAATTTCGCAGTTGCAGTTCATTTGATCGTTTATTTAGTTTTCCGAAACCAGCTGAAATTCTGTTGGGTGCTTAAAGGTTACTGAAAAATGAGAAAGAGAAAGCGCTCTTTTTGGCTTTATGGCTTAACGATTTGCTGAAATTTGGAGCGAATCTCAAATGCTGAAAATTTGGTCAGCCCCCCTTGTTTACTATTCTCACTATTTCGGTTCGAAAATTTCCACTATCTTTTACTAGTCTTCTAACTGCTGCATCTTCCTGCTCATTTAGAGAGCATAGTGAAATTTTTGCTCTTTTTCTAAGGAAAAGTTTTGATCTATATATAAGTCTCAATGTATGAGCAGGGTATTTGGAGAAAAATCAAACCTAGGTTGCAGTTGAACTACAAATTTTCATATTGCTGTTGATTACTTTGCTGTAAAGGAATATTCTTCTAAATATATAAGACAACGAGTACCACTGCTAATTATTCTTCCAACCATTCTTAGTTGAATATTCTTCTGAATAAATATTAAAAAAGTATTCTTCTAAATTAAAAAAAATGAAAGTTTTACTAAAGGGAAGTAACTGGAGCTTTTTTGAATCTCAAACGATACCACAAACGGCGTCATCACCACTTTTAATTACTTGTTTGGCGTATGCTAACATTGCAAAATTACTTTGCGAGGGAAATGGGGAAATCACTATTATCATTCGTTGTTCTGAAAACAGTAGAAAGAACTGGCAAAAGTTCGTTTTCTTAATGTACTGCACGCCTTAGTTTCCCATTGGTTAGCTACCTCTCTTTTCACTTTCGGCGAATAAATGAAGTGTATCATGAACGCACACAATCTATTTCAAGTGTAGTGAAATGCTCCACTGAAGAAGAATAGCCGGAGCTACTTGCGCCGATTATGTCATTCTTTTGCAGGCAAAAAAATATGTCATTCATTCTTTTGCAGGCAAAAAATTATGTCATAAGTATAATTTCTGTACATGAATAAGGAATGATCCAATCTTATTGAGGATCAGGCGTTCACTAACCTAAGTTATTCGGACACAACAAACACCATCGCGTTTTGTAACGTTTTCGTATTTTATGACAGATCGAGTTATATACCTCCTTAACTGGGGTAGAGCGAAATGACACTTCATTAAAAAAGTCCTAGATGCCGTCGAGTAGGAGAACATTCAAACTTGCTCAATTTGCTCGCTGGAATTCGTAGCCGAAAAAGGCGCAGACTTCATCAGTCGCCAGTCGCTAAGTAGGTAAATCCGCTTTTTCTGCAGCCGATTGAATGTGCAGTCTAATTGCAATTGCTTTCAAAGTTATGACCGCTCAAATAGCCTCCCCGAAATCGAGAAAATATCTTGAAGTTGTGTGTATAATGGTACCAGATGCTAAATTTCACAATTGCTGTTTTTTCAAAATGTAATTTACATTTTTTTTTGAAAAGCAGCAACAATTTTTCAACATTTTGAAAAAGCATCAAGTATAAAAATTTTTGGACAACTCAACGGAAGTGATTTGCATCTACAATAGAATTCGTTTCCGGTCTGACTCCGGAATAATGATCTTCTTAACGCTCCGCCCTTCGGGCACTCTGCCGGTATGAAGTTTTAACATGCATCGTTGTCAGTACTGGAAAGATGATCGTAGGTGTATCTGTCCGTCTATATTTCGCCTGACAGCTTTGCTTTTCGCATTCGTCGAACAACTGCCATTAATCGGTTTTATGAGCGCCACATGAAAATAACAATATATGACAATACTTAATGATGTTGACGGTGGTATTCTCAAACAAGTGTACGTCACTACTTGTCTATATTCGTCAATTTGTCTCTCCGTTTAACCGTTTGCTTCGTTGGAGTTTATATGAAGAATCTTGCAGTCAATTGCGAACCAATGATATTTGCTGGCAATTAACCGAAGTTGCAAGGTTAATTAGGGTTCAAGCGACCGCTCAGGCAACCAACAGCTAAAAAAGTTTAAATATTTATTTAATCAGTCTTCCTGTCGATTGGTCGCCTCAACTAAGTAGAATGATGGCATTCATTCTAGATGCATTACAGACAGAATTTACCTAATCGATTCTTGCAGATGAAAGCTTTGGCAGATTGCACTTGTATGACAAGAAAAGGTGAAATCGTTATATTGCCTTTTGCCAAAGTTGCTCACTACATCATTGCCATAACTTTGTAAGCTATAATCATGTTCACCTTGCAAGAGAGGCCCTCCTATTAGCTGGTGCTCGGCAATTGGCGTTCTTTGAGCTCATCACTTTGACGAGCCCCTCTCACTAAAATTATTGTATTCCATTCACTCAGAGCAGATGATCGTGAAAGACCGAAGCGTTATTGTGTGATCGCATTCAGCGGTCAGTTTCCTCTGTTTTATGCAGAGTGAACAAATAACGATATTCAAAAACTATTAGAGAAAGGATGATACATTCACAGGCCATTTCATGAAGTTCATTCACGTCGTTCTTGGTATAAGGAAATGCTTAAACCTCAGTGTCTGAATCATCCACGCTTTTAAGCGACCTCGCGCTTTATCCCACGCTTTAACAAATTTGAGTTTGCATACTAAACATATCACGTTGTTCAAACGTGAAATGTCCGTCCATGTGCATGTACGCGTCTGCCCATCAATAAAGTGCCCGTCAAACCTTGATACAACACCACAAGGTTGTACAAATTCTTACCAAAAACTTCTAGCATTAGCGTATTTGCAAATGCATGTCTTAAACCTCTAAATAAGAGATACCTCCTTGCTCACTTTTCTTGAATTGTGCTTCTCACATTCCAAATGAAATAATTGATCATTAAGATTGCTGTCAGCAAAAATTCTAAAAAGCTTCAACAATGATCACATGCATGCGAACAGCTAACCAGTCTTAAAAACAGCTATCAAAATATTCAAACAGCTATGTTCATGAAGCCTGTGAGTATGTGAACCGTGTCTTCTTCTTATGCACGTAGTAAAACAAAGGACGAACTTCACCAACAACTGTTTCACAGTTTTTACTATGCTATGTTTGACGTAACGGTCAAAGACCAAAAACCGCTGCTATGCACTGCACGAATACAAAAATCGCCACTAATATTTTCGCATAAGTGGCGCTGATACATCATAAGGGAACTGAATGAAATTCTTTTGTGACATCGGTTAAAATTTGTCAAGTGTCATTATTAGTATGAGGGCGAAAAGAAGATGAGTGGGGCAGCGGAAAACCGAACCATCTCCACTTCCCCCACCTCCACCACTCTATTTCAATGTTTTGATGAGACATTTGATACACTGAGTTATTCCTCCAGACTACTCAACTTCCCCTCTTATTTTCTTTGCAAAGCTCTTAGTCAAAATAATGAAAACACTTCAGAAAAAATAAAACTCAATAGAACATTGAGAAAAAATTGTCTAGAAGTGTGAAGCTTTTAATGAATTCTAAACGAGGATTTTTCAAAACTTTTTTTTTTCGAAATCTACCTTGGAACAGCGAAGCAGAAGAGCGGAAACCTATATAATAATATAAAGCTGCGGATGCGTGCGAGGGAAACAGGTAAAATATCACTTCGGCAATCACTCAACTTAGTTTGCTCACTTTTATGAGCTATTCGCGAATTGAAAGTAAGCGAGTGGGCACGCAAACGAGATCGGAGACAATTGTCGTGATGCGCACAGCGCATCCCTCAATGGAGTTGCCAGTAGCAGGAAAAAAACCTCAGTGATAACTAACGCCTAGCATTAAGAAAAGCACTAAAGCGTATCGAAGAGAACTGCTTAATTTCGAATGAAGCGTTCCATGGTCTTCTGAAAATTAGTCCGAAGCAAGGAAGCGAACAATTTTGAAAGCACTAAAACAACAACGATCGCTTTTCTGTACACCCAGTAGTCAACAGCGTTGCTGCTATGGTAGCCAGAATCATTCATTGCATGTTAAATGACAGCCAAAAACCTAAATAATCGCTTCTCGACCGTGCAACCTGCCACTACGCTGTTGAAGCTTTCCTGATTTTGACCCGAAAATATTACGGAAAAAAGAGTGGTTGAGCTACTGAACCAGGTGGAAGCACATTTTGATAAATATTATTCCACCGTGAATATATTTTGGAATTTTTTGGGCATTTCTGCGGCTCAAGAACAATCCATTGACTGCTCATTTGTGGCGATACGTAAAAAGTAACGTTAAAGTTGAGCATACGATCATAAGCGCAAACATAGGCGAATAGGCGAAGCGAACTAAACGGCTTAAGCAGGATCAGCTTCCTAGGATCGATGGGAGGAGCATTTTCTAGAAATGTAATAGGCCTTTCGCATTCAAGGCACAAACAACTAATAAAGGGATGAGAAAGTAAAGAAAGAGTGAAACTAACGCGGGATTATCAACAACAGAGCTAATCTTAAAAGATGAACGCGCTTTCTCGGCGCAAAATACCACAGCAGACAATTCAATTCAGAGTGAAAATCAGGAAATTTCATGACGCGCAGTGTCAAAAAAGGTCGCGTCGTTTATTTTTTGTGCGTATGACAGAACGAGTTCGAAAAAATGAACGCTCATCTTATGAATTATTCATAATGACAAGCTTCCTAAAAAAACAAAAACAAATGATTAATTCCCAGTCCATAGAAATTAAAACAGCAATTGAAGCCGGAGCAAATTGCAGACCTAAGACCTTTTATGTGTACAACACTTGCTTTATGCGAGTGGGCACTTGCATGTGTGTTGCGCATAAGAAGCGCGTCACATGCATAGATACATGGCGCGCACCTTACTTTTCCGGTTTCCTAAGCCCGTTGACGACGGGAAAATAACAAAAGTGTATATCGTGCGAACGTGCATGTTTTTGTGATGAACACTGAGGTGCTTTCATCGGAGCACAAGCAATAATAATAAAAGCGTTTAATCGCAAGAAAGGAACAGAAAGAACTTACAAAGATCCGAAAAGCGCACGCCGACATACGTGCTGGGGTAGAATATAAGACAGAAACAAAGAAGCAAAAAAAAGGAAGAACACTGAAGAAAATAAAAGACACGAAATGAAGTGAAATAAAAAAGGAAAGGGTTTTGCTCAGAAATTATGGCAGGTTGAAAGTCGAATAAGTGAACAAGACGAAGCAATTCAGCACGAGGTGGAAAAGTGGCCGGAGTTAGCATTCAGGGAAATGTATGTGTGGGAACGCTTGAATACCATTAAACTTGTTTCAGTTACAACGATCGCCTATTAGGCAGACAGATAACACTATAGGCAGCTGTGGTCGCGAAAAATTTCCGACACTTAATCATTGAAAAGGCAATTTTGTAGAGAAATTATTAAGCATTCGCCATTTGTCAGAGCTAATTCAACCTGAGAGCTCACTATCATACACAATCCATTTAACGTTTATGAGCTCCGTCTACACCATTCTCACTCTATAGGCCATAATAATCTATGCGATTTAAGCGTTGCGCATAGGGAGTTCGTTTAGCCTTAGTATAGAACAAGAAAGAAAGATGAGTTGAAGGGTTACTGAATAAAGAAAACAACATATATGTTGACTGGAATACGTGAGGCGTGCAATAAACATTCTCGAATATTTTTTAATCTTTATACAGACCCTACACGATCCTTCGTGATCTCGAATTAATTTTATTGCGAACACTCGTTGCCAACAATTCTTTCAACTCGCAATTTCATCACACAGTGCATTTGTACTCTTCCGGTGACGGCATTTCGCAGTTGTTGACTATTCTGCTTCAGCACCAACATAATTAAGGCTTCGCCAGTACCTCTGCTTTTTTCGATTTCACATATTCTTCCTCTCTAGCGCAGAACTTCTAGAGAATGCATATTCTCAGAAAGAGACGAAAGTCCAGAAGTCTACGGCAAATTAGACGGTTCATCTCAGTGATAATTACTGCACATAAAAGGAGCTTTTTAGTGCTCCAGCTAGTATAAACCATGGCATTCGAGTCATACACCAGAAATAAAAATACGACGAAATCGAGGATCTTGAGGTCAGGCATTATTGGAAAAAGAAAAAGGAATTATTTATTTAATGGATATCGAATTACAGAAACTCGTTAAGCAAATGTGTGACGAAAACTGAAGCTCGTTTCTCAACAATATAATTACTGCAGCTATCCATGCTCGTACGAGGAGAGGCAAATATACATACGGGGCAATGGCCAGCAACGTAGCATGCGATACAGTTGCTCAACTTGCACAGCCCATACGATAAGTATGATAAGTAAATTTATTATATGACATAAAGGCAAGCCGTTCCCTAATGTCCTGAGTCCATGAAAAAAGTGAGTGCTTTAAACGAAACATAAAGAGATAAAGAATTAATTAAATAATATAGTAAATAAATGAATGACAAATAAAAGGATAACAAAGTAAATACACAAATAAAATTAAACAAACAAATGGAACTAAATAAATAAATATAATTAAATAAATTGACAAGCTAATTAAAGAAGTAAACAAGTTAAACAAACAAACAAATAAATAAATAGGCAAATACGAATCTCTTACACTTTGTTGCCGAAAATGCGATAAGCTTTCACAAACGTTAGCAGATACAAAAGGGGAGGGGAGGTAATTGAGGATGCCGAGCTTGTCCCTGCCCCACCCTCCCAACTTCTAAGTGTGGACGACAGTATTTCGAAAAGTTAGGGAAGGAGGGAGGCATCCCCCATCCTTCCTGGGACTGTTACTGCCTCTTCCTGGGTCTGGTCATAAAGGAAATTTTATAATCGTGCAGTCACAAATTTGAAAGCGGGCACTTTGAACGAGAAATTACTAGTTAGTATTAGTTAACAACGAACGCAATTTCCCTCGATCACTAGAATTTCCCATCTGTTCTTCAAAATTCTTTTTTTTTCACCAAATACCGATTGAGCCATCTGCTATAATCACATCTCCTTTTTTAGCAAACATGGACTTCTGGCCATATCCTTTGCAACCTGACATCGTCAACAAACTGTCAGCTCGTGATAACAACTGTAAATTAAAGCGCAATAACCACTATACGATGGTAGGGTGGTTCGATGGTCGTTGCTTATTGAAAAGTTGCCAATCGCACATGTTATTATTTATTCATTAAAAAGCTTCACAATAATTTCATTGCGGTCATTGATTCGACTATTTTTAACATCATTTGCCCTATGCGCTAGCTCAAGATAACAACTCTAAATTGAACAGCCTTAGCGAGATTAGTGCTAAACAGACAGTTGCTAAAACCCACTCTAAGCTCATAGAATAATGGTTTTTTTCCGCTTCGCTAAATCAGCTCCCACAAACATTATTGGTAAGAACAGTTTAAGGCAGAAAGACCTTTTGGTTCCCTGAGGGCTAGTTGAGTGAGCTGCTACTCGTACAATGGATGATAATTTTGCATTCCGCTAAAAAAAAGACAAAACGGCCCATTCAGCAGTGTGTTAGTTTCTAATGGACCACAACTGCTTTCCCATTGGATCCAGTCGTTTCTGTTTGCTTGACATGCTGACATCTTGAAATTATGACACTGTAAAAAATGTTTGGAATATAATTTGAAGGTGGTTTTAAGCGAGAATCACGAATAACATGCGCCTGACAAAATGTGCGGACCCCATCTCATTACCAACAACACACAAACACACACGCATACGCACACGCGCACAAGCACACTTGCACACGCGCACAAACACAAACGCACAAGCACACGCACACGCACACGCACACGCACACGCAAACGCACACGCACACGCACACACACACTCCCGCACACACACACTCACGCACACACACATACACACACATACACACGCACATACACACGCACACACACCCGCACACACACAGCCACGCACACACACATACACACACATACACACGCACATACACCGAAATGCAACTGTTTGAATTCTAAACAAATAGCCGCCACAGTAATTATTTCTTCGCAGTGATATTAGCATAAAGGGGTGGTATTTTCTTACAAATGAAGAAGGTTCCAGGAAGTGTTTATCACGTTTTTTTGCGAAAACTTGTGCATGGCATGGGATGGAAAGATTCAAAACTTTTCAGCATGCGGAGAAATTGAAAATTTATCACCGTTTTAGGAAATTCCGTCAATTAATTTCTACCAGAAGGTAAAAGGCAAACCTATCAGTCTCATGCAGCGGTGGAGGCCATATTAATGATGAGGAACTGTCCATTAGAAGTTTTTAGTTCCAACTGTAAGCTACGTCTAAAGGGGAGGTGATGTTAAGCCTTCGGCAGTTTCGTCTAGTGAGTGCATCTCACGCTGCACATTTCGTAATACGCTTACCGATGTCGTTATCTGCTAATGAACGTATATTGGTTTCATTACCACATATCTCAAGGTCAGTCTAACCCTGTATAACAGGTTGGTAGTGGGATCTTTTATCCCTTGCTTTTTGTTTGAACTCAGAAATATTCTTTTCTGGCTGGCCTGCTTTAACAAACCTTGCACCCGATTTAATAAATAATTCATATTTCCAGTCGAATGTACAGTTCGGCTGAACCGGAAAGGAAACTTGTCTAAAATCGATGCTGGGACCATAAAAAATAAACCAGAATTACGGCGATACTTCTGGTGCACTTCTGAATTCTTGAAACAACAAATGGAGCAGCAGAAATGAAGCCGAGCTGCAAAGAACGTCTCGATGTACAAGATTTATACAGTATCTGGAATTTTGGAATTAAAAATGAGCATGAATACTTCATCAGAGGGTTGCTTCCTCACTGCGTTTACTGAGTAGTTTTAGCCAAACTAACTAGGTCTTCGATGGGGTCACTTGCTTATCATTCACTCATAGCTGGTCACCACTCGGAGCAGAAACGTAGTCGATATTGTGCTTCAATTTAACAAAACAGAGACAACTTATTGGCAAAACAAACTTGTCATCGGTACAAAAAGAAAAGCTTTGAGATAAGAATGTTGCGCTTATTCGGAAGTTAAACAAGTAGGATATCACTGTGGGGGGGGGGATGGAGGAAGGGGGTGAACTTAAGAATCACCAAAAAATCCACTATAATTTTTTCCTGTTGATTGTTCGAATGTGCGGCAATAGGAATTGCACAGTGGACAACGGAAAGCTGAACAAAGAGGACTGAATTAATCAAGAAATTCCGCGCAAGTAAAAGAGTTCGATTGGATGCATCAGAAATCCGTTCTAAGTAAGAAAGGGGTAAACATCTTTTTTCGCTCAGAGCTTTTGTCATCGGAATCAATTTCTTCCTCGGGAAGTAAACGAGATAGTCAAATCAGCATGATAAACGCGAAAAGGATCCTACTGTAACCTCTCTAAAGAAACGTCTTGTACATAGAGGAAAGACGTTGGCCATAAATGATGTTAAAAAGGCGATGCGTAGTCTCGACATCATTACTTTTATCTCTAACTTCTTCAGCGTACAAGTATGTCAAATCATTGTGAACTCAGCACTTCTGAGTATACCGTTTACGTGGCAGCACAATCTTTACGTTTTGCTCGTTACACTCTCTCATCATTACAGTACTATCTTGTCGTACCCTACCCATCTTAATGTCGTATTACGATCACTATGAATCACGTGCTGAGTTTGTCATTTAAAAAACAAATAATTTTCTTTTACGATTTATGCTCGCGAGCTGCGACAGGAACTACCAGGAAGGACTGAGTGCGAAGAACAAAATTGCATGGATCGCCCGATAAGATTGAGAGAGAAAACCGATAATGATCGCAAAAATATTGGAAATTGTACTGGCAAATGTAAATATTTGTTGCTGTTTTGTAACGGTGACCATATGACTAGATAGCGCAGCACTACCTTACTGAGAAGCACTGACTCCTTGGCCAAGCATTGAAAGAATCGTTTTCAATCACGACTGTAGAGCAGGATTCAGCCAGCCCTACTATTCCTGTGATTGAATATGTTTAAGGACACTGCTGCTCCGCATACGCGTACTCCACAGCTGTGGGCATAAGGTAAATTGCAGTTGAGACTATATAACGCGTCGGGTCGAGATGGCATAATAGGTTAATACCCACGCATCGACTCCTTGAGCCATATTCATAGTGCAACAAACAGAATTGTGAACAACGGCAGCGTCTGTATCGATGGAAAAACCTGTAACGAAGTGACCGTACATTCATAAGATATGTAGGCTATTATGAAAAGGAAACAATGAATAAGCGCTGCAGTGGATAAGCTGAAGAGGAGATGGAAGCTCATTTTTGACTTCTTTTTCATAATAGCCTATATATCTTACGCGCATGTGGTTGCTTCGTTGTAGGTTTGTCCATTCAACTATTGATTTTCAGTTTGTTATGATGCTATGATTATGGCTTAAGGGACCGGAAGGTCTGTATTAACCTATTATACCACCTCGACCGGACGCATTATGTGGCATCAACTGCAAACTACATTATATCCACTTCCTTCCCCTAACCTCCACCCCCTCCCGCCACCTCCGCTTGGCTCCTTCGACATACCAGCGCATGCTCCTTCCCGCACTATAGCTAATTTATTGGTTTGTGCAGTTTCGAGAACAAATAAACTGCGCGGTAGGTAACAGAGTTTATCGAAGGTAACTGCATAAGAAAGGCAATCTGCGTAAAATAATTCGAAAATTGCTTTCAGTATAGTAAAACTCAGACGAATACAAAGTGACTTGCTGATTATATTAGCATATAATCTTCAACAGATCCTCCATGCCTTAGAGCTTTATCGTTTCGTCGGGTGACCACTTTGCTGAAATGGATGCGCAAAACTTGTATCACACTCCATTGCCACAATTACACTCTCCCCACAGAACTTTGATGGAGCGAATCGATAAATTCAATCATCAGATTATCAAAGAATACTAGAAACAGGATAGGTGCTAATTATTCAGACTGCTTAGATCAGAGTGTGAAGAAAATTTGTTGATCTAGAAAAAATAATGGAAGAACTTTGCTAGTAAAGTTGAAACGTTATTAGCAACTCGATGATATTCTCCGCTTGTTTTTTTGGAGCAACACATATTGGGACTGACAATAAGAAGCCAACTCTGAAAAAGACGATTGCATCTCGCCAAAATTTGATAGGGAAAACCTATTAGGAAACAAGAAAATGGTTTTAAAAATTAGCCGATTGAAATGACTTCGGTCTGTTATTTTTCAGAATTTCACGTTCAATTCTCTTCCGTTTCGAGTTCTCTGATTTATTACCCATTTTTGATTACCAAAAATATTCGTTACCACAATTGTTTCCACTAAGAGCACTTGGCCTAATCCAGAGGGAGCGAATTGGCGATGCCAATCCCTCCTAGATAGAATCAGGAGAAATTTCTTGATGTTTAAATAAAATTTGTATCTAATTAAACGAAGAAAAAATGCCCAGGAGGAAAATTTGCCTATCCCTTTAGTATCGAAAAACCGGAATCTTAACCGTTAGTCCACAAATGACTAGTTCAAACCTGTAGCCCTACGTTTTACCAATTGTGCAGTCATATTTTTGTGTGTACGGCACGCTCTGTGAGAGTGCTCCCTTACGCTCATCCCCTCAAGTTTTATTCGGGTTTGCAAATTCCGCATTTGCATATGTTCCTCGGTTTTATTCACCGCACAATTCACAATTCTCAAGATATAGAGATAGCTTATCTTGAAAAACATCCAGCAAACGCTCAAAATATTCATGCGCAAAAATTTCTACACACAGCGATCACTTTCCCTTCAACTGTGAAACACATGCTGACAGAAAATAGAGAACACGCCAGTGGTAATCTCGTAATGTGCGTCAAATTTCATGCCAAACAATAGCTAAGAAACATACGCCACAGCAGCCAATTTTGTTTAGCAAACGGAATCCATATTGGTTGGGTGTCAGCGGGTTATGTATGTCCACCAGCTCAGCCGATTTCATAAGCTCTCTGTAAAAAATAAAGCGTCACTATCATTAATATTCGTTCATAAGTCCCTTAAAAAATTGTAGAGCTTGTGTATTCGCACTGTAACTGATTCAAATGCTCATAAAAATTTTCTATTGAAAATTCAATTGTTCATTTTTAATAACCTTGCTGATGGAAAAGCAACTCGACGTTGCAGAGCGGGCGTAAATTTTTTAATACATTCAAATACGCATAACTTCTTTCGGATCGATAAAGCAACTAGGAATTCAACATAGTTGATCACTAACAGAGCGAATTTTTCGCTGACTTCAGTGAATTCCAAGAGGAGACTATTAGACACGCAGACAAAGAAACGCATCGCACGCACATACAGACACACACAGACACATAATAAACAGATGCACACACACACAAAAACCGATGCGCGCAGATGCTATTTTTGCATAACACACATCGTAAACGAAAATTTGCCAAATCGACTATGCAGATGGTGCAAAAATCTGAATATGTGCGAGAATCCGTGCGCACGTTATCACAACTTCCAACTACCCATCAGTTGGCTAAGAAGGTGGTCGATTGTTAAATCCGAGGTGACACAATTATCTATTGTAAGCCAACTTCAATATTTCGATTGTCGCTGGAGACTTTTGGCTTGCGGGAGAAGTGATGGAAGTGGTGAGACCTTGAATTTGACAATGACCTGTATGATCGTAAAAATGTAAGTGATGATTTAAGCTCACTGAGAAACAGTAGACGAGTGTTCAAACTCAACTCACTTTGTTCTACGCAGTCAGCTGAACTCCTGAAGTAAAGAAAGGCCACCCACCGAAACTGTGTTGGCGATCATGAATAGTGCACCATTCAATCTATCTCCAAGACCAGTGGACGCTCGTTGTCGATTCGTATATGAACTTTTAGAACATTCTGAGCAAGCTACTGAAAAACATTCTCTTACTCGGTCGTTAAAGCAACTTTTCGAACTGGCCTTATTGCGTTTATAAGGGTTTGCAATAGAGCATAACACAGAATCGACCTGACTCGAAAAACTGCTTATTATTAAGCGCTTTCTTCATTGCTTGTGGAATACGCAATTTACCAAATTGCTCTTTTTGTCTGATCACATCGAAAGAATTACTTCTCAATCTATCAGAGCAAGCAAAGGCTCGTTTTGAAACCGCGTTAGCTGGATAAGTGCTTTTTTATATAAAACCAATTGTGAAAGAGACTGGAAGCGGCTACAGGAGCCTAGACCTCTATAGCTAGATAAAAAGAAATTCAACATAGAATATTCGCGTCCGATTCGGTGTACTAACGACTGCTTGCTTTAGTCATTAGCAATTGGAGTGCATTTGTAATTCCCCCTAGGTCAGAGCATGTTACGTTGAGCGTATTCATTTGTTAGATCCCGCAGGTCCTTCAAACTCGAGAACTGTTAATACGACATGCCTTCGCACGCCTTACGAAAATTTAATAAACCTAACTTTGTCATATTTCGTTGAGTGTGGAATCTTTACTTGATATTGCATCCGGAGTGCCAAGGCGAAAAAAAAAATTGAAAGTGACAACAAATTATTTATGCTTCTCATGCATGAAGAACTATAAAAGAACTCAACTTTCATTTTTGACATTTTACACCATTCTGTAGTTTGGTTTCTTTATACCGATGATGTTCTTCTCAACTCTCTTCCTACCTACTCTGCTTTTCACATTTTACTGACTGGAGTAGTTTGAGATACGTTTAAATAATGTCATTCATCAGTTCGAGTGCAAATAACAGTATTTGATCATATGGAAGGGATGTGATCGCCTGTGATCGCCACATTCACCATCGAGAAGAAACGGCACTCGCTGAGATTACCTTCGTCTTTCGTATTGTGTGAGAGGCCAACAAAACAGATATCCACACTGGGAATTCACATCGACCATTATCTGCTGCTAAACGACACCTAATAATATTCCACTTATATTTACATATTTGACAGTATGGTGCTTTTATGCGATCGCGGATGCAAGAAAAGCACGTTCAACCATAAATTTTAATCCCTCTGTTCTGGGCATCGGAAAGGTGTTGCTTTTATGCTATAAAATTGCTGGCACAGGTTGATAAACCTATGAAAATTCAGCATTCTATTGAGTCGAACTACGGCGCCTCATAAAATTTCAGGGTTCATGTTCTTTTTCTTGTGATTTACCAAGATTTGTATTTCCAAAACATATTATGTTTGCTTCGTTTCTGCGCAGATGCAGTGGTTTTGCTTGCTCACTAGCTTCAATCGATCAACTATTAGAGCTACGGCTGTGAAATGTGATGGGCAGAATCTACCACACATCTATCTCCAATACCCAATTCCACACCGACTGACCAATCATGGCGATATTATAAGGTCGTAAATCTGCTAAAGAACTGCACGCTTTTCATTAACTGAACCGCAAAAAAAAAGGAGTTTCCAGTGGAGGATTTGTAAAAACCGTGGGATCAATTGGCATAGGACCTCTTATTGTTCGCGGGCGATTTAGGAAACATGCTTTTTTGATAGACGGATTCTCCAAAGCGCATATCGTACAGGCCCCTTGTTGCGCATTTCGATCTGTTGTCAAGGTCAACACAAGGAAGCAGGATCCAAGTAAAAATCTTCTTTCGCCCTTGCGGAGAAGTGGACGTCTAGCTGCCTTCAGTGCTTTGCTATTAGCGTTAATTAGTCTTATGAGTTACAATGTCAAAAAAACAATGCTTACATGACAGAGCCCTTTTGTGACTCTGAATTATTGAAAAGCTCAGACTAACGAAACAAGGCATTATTGCCGAGTTTGTGCGCCACTTAGATCACCATCTATCGACTCATCCACTTCGGGGACGACGACGCACACATCATTTGAGGCAGTTGAAAAGATCTCTCCACTGTTACACATCAGCCATGAAGATCTTTTCGGTGAGCTAGCTGTCACAATGGAGAATCTGCTTCCTAAATCGCACATCAGCACCGCACATATGCAACTTATCCCATCCAAGTGGAGGAAGGAAAGGATGGTTTGACAATTCGTTTACTGAAAATCGGTAAAAAGAACTGAAAATTTCGCGAAAATTTTAAAGAAAAGCAGTCAAAAGCAAAACATGAAATTTTCAACTCAGTTTCTAAAAGCCTTTTATCGGGTAATTAGTCGGCCACTCTCGCCAGGAATGCTAATACCCGAAAATCTTGGAGGTTGAAAGGGTAAAGGGTGAAGGGGAGACGTCTACTCGACCATCATACATCTTATTCTACACCGTTGCTCACTTGCGGAGTTCTGTAAACGAGTTGTATGAACTAAATTGCGGTCCTAATTCAGCAGGAATGACATGCAGTATATCAATTCAAATAATTCGAAGTATTGAAGTGCAGAATCGGCACCAATAATGAGTTCTTCTATTCGCAATGCTCGATGCACGTTATCTAACGCACATACGGGAGGGAATGAGAGCGACTGAACATTGCCAGCGGGCAGAACTACTATCTCGATCAATTGCTCCATAAATTAGCTCTGAGCGAATGCTTCAGTTTATTCCAGTTAATATTATATGTGGATCCCTTTGTTGCTTTCAGTGCCATAAAACAATCACCTGAATGAGTGCCTCATCGTGATGGATTACTTTTAGCGTCAGTTTTAGGTTGTAGTTTAATTTTATGAAGGGAATTTTGCCAATTTGTGAACGGATCGATCGATTACAATTTTTAGTTGGCTAACAGTCTGTATTTCGATAGTCTTGACTGGACCATATATGGCAAAAAGTACCCTATGCACCCAAAAAGCACCCAAAAAGTACTGTTGAAAGTTCTTTTCCTGTCTAGACAGCAGATATTTTTGCGCTTTCCATTTGTTGAACTATAGTAGCAAGCTGTTACCAGTTTGTTTAATGAAGAGATTGCAAATTCAATTTTATCGTGTCAGCCTTTAATGAGAACTACAAAACTTGCTTAGCACGCCCCTTCCCATTGCCATGTACCAAATTCCGTCAAGATACGAAAAAAAGTTTCGCGATGCTATTATCAATCAAATATTATCAGATGGAGAGACTTCGAGCATCTACGAAAATGATGGCCGGAAATGTGCTTCAGTGACTCTACCCACTGAGGATTCAAGTGTCGAAAAGGTGGAGTTTTTGCCTTTGTAACCTTAAAAGTTTACCAGTCTTCATTTCCGAACTCCGTTGACTTGTCGTGTGCGCGCACGCTGCAAAGGTAAGAAAAGGACAAAAGTGTATCCTTGGACTAGCAGTTATGTTAGCGCAGCTGCATACGAGGCAGGCATTACAAATGGATTTGGCAGAGATCAGAATATATGGCGAACCTGACATGGTGTACTCTTTTTGCTTAAAAACAGTTGTTCAGATTGTGCTTTGGCGCTCAACTCATCGATTAAACCCTTTTGAACGAACACAGTACTTTTCGACTAATGTTGAAGTGTTAAGAGTCTTCAGAATACTTCATACACTGATGATAGTACAGGAGAAGGAGTGCTGATGGAGCCGCACTGGGAAAAAACAGGAGCGAACGAAGCGATAAAGCGATTGCATTGGTTGGTCATGGCTATGTTGTTCCAGTGATTCTGAATATGATTGCTCTGTGAGGCAGCGCACCCAGCAACTGCTTTGAAGGAGCTGAAGCTTGCGACGGGAGCCAAGGAAAGGCTCTTGGCCACCATATCTATCTCGGACACTGTCTGAAAGAAGAGGAGATTGTATGGCGATTGTTCAAATAGCATTTGCGTTGGATAAAACTATTAATATGGCCTCAGGTAGCCTATGGGCTGGTCACGCATGGAGGCCTCTCTTCCCCCAGCACTACCCTCCCCCTTCCACGCCTCCCTTCCTCTCCCTCGCTCCCCCCCGCCCGGCCCACTTCCACTACTCCCGCTCGAAATTGTAAGTGAAGTCAAGCAAAGATTCGATTTTAAGTAGTCGCGCAAAATTGCTAAAATGGGGAGGGGGTAATGAATGGCTCACACCTGATATTTAAGGAATCTTTCAGTGAATCAGTGAGCAATTCATCGTTCACGTATAGTATACAGTTGGTGAGGAACTACTATATCGGCGCAACGACGCCAAAAAGAGCAGAAGATTACGTTCACGAATGCACAAGCTTTCGTATTTATCATGCGCTGCAACAGACCACCGAAGAGACGCTTCAAAAAATGGAACTTGCAGCCAAAGAATCGATTCCAGGCGCACTTCAGTTATATGTCGTTTACAAAACAAGCAATGGAACCTTCTGGTACTACTTAGGGTGCTTTCCTCTGAAGCTTATATTTATTTGATAAGCTATTATGGTGTGCAACTTTGTTAGGATACTTTCCTTTCTTTTCTCGCCGATTACTTCATTTGCAAGTCTACTCCGGAAGTTGCTTAGCTTTTCACATCAAAGACGGTCGGAGTAATTTTAGTAAATATTCCATCCGTTTTGAAGTCAACCAATATATTTTTTCGCTACTGTAATCTGATCTTTGGCATTGCGGATATCTCACAACTTGAGAACAAACAGGTTTTTGCCAGTAAATCATAACTGATGAGCATAAAACTTTCAAAGAGTCACCCTTGAACGAAATTCTAGTTGAACAACTAACAGATCGTTTTGATCGCTAAAAAATTTTCAACATTCGAATATACGCACGAACGTTATGTTTGCCTCTAATCATAATGGGGTTCGTTCAGAATAAGACAGTTGCTGAGTAAACTCTGTTAAATGGATTCCCGACAGAAGGAAGATTTGCATCCGTATGCAGCAATCGAAAATACTTAACTTCTCATTTGGCAACGGCTTTCGAAATTTAAACCTAAAAACAATTAGCCATCCGACAAGCCAATCTCGCTGTCACACCCTTGTGCTAGTTCCTCAATTTGTACACATTCACATGGTAAACCATAGTTGTTGTTAATTGCATATGATTTCAGTCATTACAAAATTGTCGATGCATCTCCTCCAAACTCACTGGAGCGAATGTTCACTGTCGATTATGGTGATTCGCATGCACCTAGATTCATCAGTCTTTACTCACTTGTTCGATACTACAGGTAGCATTCAAAACTTAGGCTACCAAATCAAACATAAATCCTCCCTGAACTGTGAACCCCACTCAGATGGCAGCCTCATGCTGAAGCGCCATGGAAAACAAAAGTAGATCTCGTTAAACAGTATCCGACTGTCCATTTCAAGTTTGGTTTCGAGTTGAAGCCTTTCTTCTGGACAAAGTTTTCAGGTAGGAATAACTTTGAAAACGATGTTATGGCTGGTTCGCATTTTAAATGTGTTTGTCAAAACATTTTATGGGCAATATTACGCTTTTTCTGACAAGTGCCACAAAAAATAGGAAGCCTTTTTTTGCAGAAGCCACACACACCATTATTAAAAGTCGTTTAATTGTTGACCGCGGAGAATGTGAGAACTAAGGTTTGTATTCGAAAAAAGAAAGTGATAGTTATTCAATCATATTTACAACTCTGGGCAAACTTTCCTGGAAGATTTTAATGTTTCAGTTTTGGGAATGCGTGTGAAGATTGCTTAAATTGATTCTTGATGAATCGTTTGCATTAAATAGGTCACTTGCTTTGTAGGTCTAGCGATAGGCCTAGCGACGAGTATGTTTGGAAGAAACTTATGAAAACTCGAAAATTGCATATGCTACCAAATACTTTCGTCGTAAGTAACAGTTTGTTGCGTTGTTTGCAGTTTATACGCATCGCTGCACTCCGATTGTGATAGTGACGCTATACAAGCGGATGTTTTTCCATGCTGGATAAAGGACGATCGATGCGATGAGATTAGCAAGCGTGCTTTACCGTATTAATCCTTAAAGCTCTATGCTGATTTCATCAAGTGAACGGAAAATTCGCGATCATAGTTTTCCGTATTCATACTTATGTTATTCGCTTTACATTATAGAAACTTGTTCATGTCATTTGTTGCTCAAGTGAATGAAATTGTTAGTGCTTGTGCATCTTATTTCACAGATCGCTTACTTGAGACTCGAGTTTCTGCTCATTTGAAAAGGCGTTTAAACATCGATTTAATGAAAGTGACGATTTTTGTGGTCGTATTCAATGCAGTAAGGTGATACTTATCACATCTGATACGGTCACACCATGCCAACATTGGTATTTCTATTGCATTTCGTTGTATTCTCTGCAAGCTTGGCTTTTCGGTTTTATGATTTTATTTAATACGATTTGCTGTACAGCTTAATTATTTGCAATTTCCTTGTAACACTTAAGGCAACATCAAAATCTAATCAAACATCTTAGTTGCCAAAAACAAAACGCTAAACTCAATTTCATGAATTCTATAGGTTCCAATCAATGTGTTTTTGACGCCCTAACTAAATTACTTTTTACACCAAACTACGAAATTATGGGATTCCGTTCATTATCCGTATGATTGGATCGGAATTGGTGGGTGATATAACAATACGTTGACAGCTTGATGGAAAACTTTTCATTGATTCGGAGAGGATGTGCCAGTCGTAAATGTCGGAAGCATGCCATGTAACATATTGCGATATCAATAGAAGCGCTGATTCCGCCTCGGTACGTTCACAACTTTCGCGCACAATTTCTGGAATTAAAGAAAACGATATTGGAAGGAAAATGAACCATATGTTTTTGAAAAAGATGAACTGCTCAGCTGATTGTGAAACATGCTTCACAGCTATCAGATCTATGAAGTGTTCGTTTTTTTTCCACCCTTATAAAAATATAGCATTCAAAATGCGCACACACCCTTTATCCTACATCTGAAAGTTCTTTGCGGCGCCTTTGCCTAGGAAATTCTTCGCAAGGCTGAGAAGCATGAAGTTTGTAAGTCTATTGAGACTTGCAACTTTACAAGATTGCGAAGCGTATTCCTTAGTGTTTCGCATAGTGAGCAAATGTGCTGGATTTATTCGCTTGAACGAACGCTTTACCCTCCACCGTATAGGATTCGAACAAGTGTTAAGCCACTACTTGGTGATCTGAACGATCACAAGTGAAATAAAGGCTACTTATTAGCACTACTATTCTCATCGACCGACCATAGTGAACTGCCACTGCGCTTTCCTAATGTTTTTTTTTTTCGTTATGACTGCTCAGCTGCGAAACAGCAACCGCAAATTAACGATAACTTTATCGGCCGGTTTTCGAAAGAGAACCAGTCGATTTTGAATTCGTCGTTTAAATAATTATGCGAATGTTACCGCATATTAGTGATAAATTGAATTCGCAAACCTTGTTCGCATCCTTTATAGCATGACTGAAAAGTACATAAGAGATCGAGCTCCCGTTCGTATTTGTTTTTCTCGGTTTTGGTGAACACCTGAAAGAGTGTTTCGCTTAAGCCATCATAAAAGTTCAAACGTTTTTCAGAAAGTAGCATCAAGGGTGGCAACTTTAGACTGCGCCTCAACTTTTTCATCACTACAGACGAGATCGTTTGACTTCGTTGTTGTATAGATGAATGGTCGTGATGCTCTCGGTGCAGCTGCAGTCATCGATATTGCCTTAGATATTTCTTTTGCCAGCTGATCGACCGGTAGGAAATCGCTGGCGGCAGCTAATTTTAAGGACTGCATTTAACAAATTTCAATTGTTCGCACGAATTCAATGGGTAGACTACTAATACATATATAAGCGGTGCAAATGCAAATTTTTTGCCACAAAATGGGGGCACTGAAATGCATTGCATTTGGGGTTTGGAGAATTCTAGTTGGAATAGATATTCTAAAGAAAAGTACCTTTCCAAGTGTTGCTCGTTCTTGCTTCTCAACATTTTTCATGGCTTCCACATGACATGATTGATCGCATTTGAGAAATGTCAATGGTTCGGTCTTCTCAAGACATTTACGAGCTTCCAAGAAATGTTCTCGTTTAAATTTGCAGAGGAAATTTGATGGTGAAAAAACACGATCAGCCGACTGCAAATGTTAAGCTGTTTTGAATTCACTAATTTTTCAACAAAATCCAAAAAAGAACAGTGCCTAGCAACTTCCTCATTGATTTTGAACCTTTTCTCTACCTGAGCGCATATCATCAAAAATCTGTGAAAGTACAATAAGCAAAAAGCAGAAAAATTGATTCAGAAAAGAACGGTCATTCCTTGGAGGCAGTGCTCACGTGCAGTGTTTTCAATAAATACGTGAGATACCTATGTATGGGATTGAAATGAACCCAAGCAAGCTTTATTACAAAAAGTTAGCCTAAATACTTGCTTCATTAACGTCATCTGCGATTGCTGAACGAAGACTGTTCGGGATACTGGTGTCGCTTTTGTGAGTGCTATCACTGGATTAGTGAACACCGAAGATTTTCTTAGAAAGCGACTACTTTGCTTCAAGAAACCTTGAGGACGTTCGTCTCGCTACGTGCGCGTATCGAACGCTGTGATATAGAATGAAAAATTTTAATTCATTTTAGGCGCTAAATCATTAGAAGCTTATGTAATATTCAAAATATAGTAAAATCATAAAGGCGTGAATATCAACAGCTAAGATTAACAGCTACAGTTCTCCACTGTGCTAAACCCTCGCTCGCATCGCTGATTTTACGTGTAACACACACATTTAATTTTCCTGTTCCATGCAGATCGCATAATATCATTTCATAGATGAAACTAATGTTACTTCTTACATATGAAGGAAGAAATTTGTTTCTGCACCATTATTTACGTTTACCACTATATCGGCCTTGATGGTCATTGTAACGATATCTCTAAAAGCTGTTAAGCGGCGATCAATATCCACGAATCGCAGAAGCAAGCATTTTGGGTACTGTTGTGTACTTTCCATATCGCAAACCGAAAGTGTTCGTCATCCGCAGCTAAATAGAATCCTTCTAGACGAACACACTAGCCCCAAATTATCCGCTAACATGACCTAACATAATCAAAAAAACGAAAAATTTTATTGTTTTTCTCATGCGCATTTAATATTCTCGTTCAATGGTATATACCACTGAGTGAACGTATACCTGATCACCACAGCCGTCAATGTAACATTGCGTTCGTATCTCAGAAATATTGCAGTACAGTAGGTAGCCTTTCCTGTCGAGAATTGCTGGATGAAGCGGAAAGTCGTAGAAGTCGGTAACGTTCATGCCAAATTCTATTTCGAACGATTTCTTCCATACATCATTGCAATCCTAAAAATAAGGAAATCATCCCCTTCACTAGGTAATGAAAACGTTCAATATGCAGCGTTCGGCATTCCACGCATAACTTTTGTTAATGTGGCTTACGCGAATGACAAATCGTGTTCCATAAGTTCAGCTGCTTCAAAGAATGGAAAATTGTACGCTTGCGTGACTGCAAGATTCGCTGAGTGCAGCTGAAATATCGGAATATTATTCTCGCACGCACGAAATTCTGCTACCGTGGATCGATGGGATTAGCATGCCGCGTTTCAAAGGTCATGAAGACAAGGCGATACTTGAAGAGCGGAAAGCGCTGCTATAAATTTCCGACATGAATTCTTCTGAGAGCAGTTGAGAAACGATGAGTCATGAGTTTGAACGGTTTCTGGATTTGTCGAAACATCATGTGCAAATGTGAGTGAACTATGGAATCAATGTAGGGAATGCAGAAGAGGACTGGTGCAAAATCTCATCTCAAGAAATGAGCAGATTTGAAGGGAAAGCACAGTCAACGTTTAACGATAAACGAATTTTGTTGTTGTCGAATAAAAATATCATCAAACGCATACTTAAGACTAATTTATTTAGTCGATATAATTCCTTAAGATTGATCGAGAATTTTTTGCCTTGCGAAATCGATTTTTTGAAAAATGAAACTGATGGATTCCAAAGATTTTTGTGTCGCTCATTTGATGCGCAAAGTTGGAATGAACGCAACGGAATAGAGGTCAGCAATTTAGTGCAATATTGCATCGAACTCGCATTTCCGTCGAACACCACATTCGGAGGAAATGCATGTGTGATCACACTCGCCAAAGCCATAAGACTTGCCAATTTTTATCTTTCCTTATGCCACCAAAAAAGCATAGCTGAAAAAAAGGGCGATTAATCGAGAGCACTACGTCAATTGATTAACCTTTCTGCTTTTAATCAACGAGGTTTACGCGCAGACAGTAAAATGGTTAATTAACGAGTTATACGATACATCGCAATGAAAAATTTAAATGATTTTAGCATTTAAATAGAGGTGCCTGACGCGCACTTTTTTTTTTGCTCGCGTTATCATCAAACGCAGCACTCGCCTATCGAGTGAATGCAAAAGACTGGATTCGAAAACTTATTTAATATTCATTTGAATGAAATGAATTATCAGTATGGAGGGGAAGAAAAGTTGAGAGGGAACTGATAAATCGAATCCCACCATTTTTCATTATCCATGTAAGGGTTTTCGAGCAGTGTTCTACTGTTTCACATATGAGATAGACTCTTTGCTCCTAATCCTTTCATGATAATAAGCTTTACATGGTGGTGTCTGTTAAGAGCACTAAACCGCGCTCACCGAAAGCTATAATCGAAATTACTATAAAATAATCGAAATTACTAGAAAACATGCAAAACAAATTGTCGTTTATGATATTCTTGAAGCAGCAATAGTTCTAATGGAGAAAAAAACGGAATACTACAATATGTGCATGAGAGAAATTCTGCATTATTATGGTGAATATTTTTCCAATCGATTTCGTGACTAAGCGCGCACATCAATCTCATCTTTATGCTAACGGAAGTTGCTGAATAACCTGCCTTGATACGCTATCTGACAGGGTGCACGTTAAGGAAAGCAAGAGGAAATATCGTAGACGGGCAATGACCTTTCACTTGTTTGCAAAACTTTCTGGATTACTCAAAATATGATCTGAATGTGAAGATATGGAGAGTAAAAGTTGTAGCTGGTGAGTGTTGCGGATAGCGCACTCACTTGAACAGAGCGAACAAGAAGTAATGGGGAGAGATGAATTGTAATCAGCCGTATATAACAAACCCTTGAAGTAGAAATACAGATTTCTGTTATCGGAATCTGTATTTAAAAGGGATAAGAAGTATGCGTGATTACCTGAAAACAGTTCGGATTGGTAGCGTTCACCTCAGATACGTACATGAAGTCTCGTTTTAGTCGGAGCAGACTGCATCGCTGGATGATGACGAGTAGCAGAACGCATCCCAAACTATAGCCACTGATGGAAGTGTTCATGGTGACGGCCAGTAGACAAGAATAAACATCACTCAAATAGGTCAACGCACCGGCGGTAACCACCCCTGTCCTGCCATCTCATTCCAAATCGTCACTTTCCCAAAGCAACACCTTGGCGAAAACCAAGTTGCATGGAATGTGACACTAATTCGGCACAAGCATGCCTAGCCTTTTGCGTATAGGCAAAGTGAGCTTAGTTTTTATCGGATCTAAACCACGAGCCTACGAAACTTGTGCACATGGCACGTGACGCTATGAAGTCATGCGTCGGGGTCCATAAGAAATATTTTAATGTTGTCAATTTGTGAGCTCAAACTCTATTCTTCGAATTAATCATTTCAGACATGGCTAATTAAATCTACACTTTTTATCACTCGGTTTGTGCGAAGATTTTTCGGTGACACAACGAAACAGAAGATCAGGTGTACGGCAAGGAAAGGGAATTAAAGCAGGGGTACTCATGCGCTTTCTCAAAAGCGCGCTAGGGATTAGGGATCACTATGCAAACGGCTAACAATATACTACTGGGAATTAATTAAAAAGTGCAAAAGAGGTCGTGAGGGAAAAAATTTACCTTCAAGAGCGATTTACAAAATTATATTAGTATTAAGATAGATATTTTCCGAAAATCTAAAACGCCAAAACGCTCCCATAATAATTTTCCGTTTTGTGCATATTTTTCGACTTTTTTTTCAGTCCGTTTTTGTTTGCACGTCTGTTGGGTTTAATCTACTAAATATATACTAGATGGATTTTTGTTGTATTGATATGAACGTAGTCTTTTCTATTTTCGGACATGCAATGAGTGCGCTGACAATAATAAAATGTCCACTTCACGAAATCAAATTCTCGAATCATAATTTTTCCAATGTGTAGCTACAGATTTAATAAAAGTTTAGTGCGTACTAATATGCGTTCGTAAATTTGCTTCAAAAAAAACTCACTTTACTTGGCAGACTTTTACATGTTAATTTTGGCGTTCACGATTGAAGTTGCACTTTCAAATGCTCTTAGTGCACGCTATCTTTAACTCGCTAGAACTTCCAGCATAAGCGCCCAGCTGTTCGTACGGTCTGCAAGCTCGCATCCTCTCATGCTGCATATTTTGGAGCATCCAATAAAAGAGCAGCAGCAGTTCTTTCAGCTATCCATTTCTTCTTAAACCGATGAGGATATTGGTTTCAACTCATCACTGACAACTACGTATTGGATCACAATGCTCGTTTTGGCAGGGCTGTTCAACTTGTGCCAAATTTCCAGCTCACCTTATAACCATCTATATATTTCCGGATATTTCAGACAAAATTAGGATATGACCATTACCTACACCCTCATTTTAATCATTTTTTTAACTGAACGAAAATTATAGCCCTAATTTGTTCAGTTTGTGCAAAAATAAACATATATACTGTCCACACAACATTCAATGCATTTCTGCGGTGTTTGTAGAGTAAAATTATAGCCCTAATTTGTTCAGTTTGTGCAAAAATAAACATTTTTATTTTTGCACAAACTGAACAAATTTATGCTCTGTTTCGCAGCCTTATTTTATGCTCTGTTTCATTCGTTTTCAGTGTGACAAAAATAGCATATCAAAATCTTGGCATCGAACATGAAAGAATTATGTTTTATTCGATAGAAAAGAAAGAAGTTGACCAAATTTTTGGTTAAGCAATCCACAGTTATTTCCAAATATTTTGCGTACTGCTGAAATTGTTCATGAAAGATAGAAAACGCAAATTTGCGCAGCTGAAAGGAAAAATATTTGAGAAAGGATAGGTATAAATTAAGCGCAATAATGGCGCACTTGAATGAGTACAGAAGAAATGAACGATTTTCACGAAAATGACAAACACATTAGACCAAAACTGTACAACATTACAATCTTCACAATGCATGCAATCATAAGACGCTTTCGTTATGAGAAAAAAAGACAACGATTCAATTACAGTACTCCTTATATCTGCTTGGGTGGACTTCATGATGCAAACGGATGCATGGCGCAAACGAATGCATGATGCAAACGAATGCATGATACAAACGAATGCATGATGCAAACGAATGCATGGCGCAAACCAATCCATGATGCAAACGAATACCCCAAACGTCAATCATAAAGTGAGACTTTATTTGTTTTGAGTAATGACACATCTGTACATAATGAGATCGTGTTTTTTCGATTTTCAAAAATTGCAAACGCTTACAATTGATGTATTCCCTATACTACGATGAAAGCGTCTCGCAAGTTACCATAGGAACTGAACTGCATTCAAAGGCACGACTACATCGTTAGGTGAGATCATTAAATTTCTCTTCGATTGACCAGTTGACGAATATTAATGGCTAACTATTCGTGCAGAAAACCAATGAAAAGAAGGAATAAAATGCGTACTAAGTTGAACGGTTTAGGGAAATCTTGCTTGAGTAGTGACGTCGCCAAATAATGATGCTCATTGGTATGTCCAAAACACTTTTAAAAGTCGTATCAAATTAAAAAGTGTACCAACTTTCAAAAGTTTCGCAAAAAAACGAAGCAACATCAAAGAGATTTAAAAAATCGTTATGATTTCTCCATAGTTCTTGTCTTCAATAAACGTATTTAAAAGCCCATCGACGATATCATTGCAAGAGATTATTGCTTACTTCTGATGGTTTTTAATTACAGCGCGGTAGAAATTTTCAGAATAAATTTGAAGCTTTACGAAAAAGAAATGCGACTGAGGAGGTTTACATTGTTTTGGTTTTGATGCAGCGTCCTTGAATATTCACAATTCACTTAATACAGTGAGCACTCACAACAATACACTGCTAAGAAAACGAAGAATAGAATGGACAATCACTTAATTGTGCCGATCGAAAATCCCAAATTTTTGAAAGCCCTATGTGAAAGCTTAAAATGGCTGAATAAAAATCCCTAAAATTTCACTTAGAAATTCGAAGTGTTCGCTTCTCATTGAAGTATCGTATTTAGTCGCGCAGAATTTTAATAAAAATGCACAATGGGAAGTGAAATTTCCATTCGGAATAGTTTCTCTATTTTCTATTGGATCTTATTGAAGAAAAAGAAATTGCAAACGAGCAGAGCAATAGAAAGACCCATAATATGAAGTTGTGCGCTTGGTGCCTATAAGAGATATTACAATAAATGAAGTGTAGAAAGAGTGCAAGTGATACCAACAAATGAAGATTAGAAGAAAACTGGTCAGTGAGACCATCAATTAAATGGTTGTGAACACTGGCTTTAAAAAAACTTAAAGCATGAAATGGATAATGATGCCTTTCAGAGCGCTAATTAAATGACCGTACTGTAAGCTCTTGAGAAGTTTGGTCAAATAAAAAATCGTATGTGCTTTTGATTCTTTGATCTATTCCGTTTAAATAAAGACAGGGATATCATTTCGTGCAACGCCTATCGGGTAAGATAATCGGACACATTTTGCGAGAAAAAGTGGAATGTGAGATGAACTGAAAGGCTTGTTGCTAACAGTACTTAAGAAGATACTTAAGAAAAATAACAAGTGCTGTGCAAAAAGACGTTTCTCCATGATACGTTCAACTGTGATTGCGATTCCTCCTGGTTTCAGTGAACTCCAGTCTGATGTCTGGATCTAATTTGGGGCTCATCGTCATCGGGAGTCGTCGTTGCACTGATCAACAAAGGGTTTCCATCCGGTTCATCTTCATGCATATCGGCGGGCATCTTGTCAGGCAATGGCTTGCCTCTTGTCTCCGGGATCCACATCGAGTAAAGTATTAGATCAGCGAGACTTGTGAGCGTCATGAGAAGGTATGGCGCGGCAGGCCACGCAGCTGCCTGAAGTAGGTTTAGTCAAAATAAGACAAAGACATCGCTTCAGTATGTTTCTTTTTCTGGTTGCCACTTTCCTCCTCCTGCTTGGCATGATGTCGCACCAGTGACGTTGTTTCCACTAATCCGTCAAGACGAACTACCCAAATAAGTCATATTCCACTGGTGATATCGCTAAAAATGCTGCGAGTAAGCAGCGTTATTATGGCAGACAAATGAAAATGTTGCTCGTATTAAACCGCATTTAAGAGTCAGAGTCTGATCAGCGTGAAAACAAAAGGGAGTTTTGAACTCTTTTATGCCGACTGCTACGGAAAGGAATGTTTTATACTTTTTGGGCATTTAATTCTTAGGTATACAATAATATATACATATTTATAAGACGAGTTTTTAAATAAAAGGCGCTAACAATCGGTTAGAGTTTTATGAATCGTTGGATTTAGGATGCACTTCAACTTGCAGACAACCGAACAATGGTACAAATTTGGTTCTCTTTAGACATCCATTTAAAACAAAGGATCACCCTAATTGTTATATTAAGGGAAATTGTTCTCAGCAACGGCTTACTGGAAATCGTAGTTTGCGTCAGGATGTCAATGCTGAGGTCTGAACGCTGAGGTCAATATATTTAAGCATGTCTTGCGCTACTTGATAGTTATTTCTTTGGGTTCCACGTGATTTCCCGAAAAGTTCTGCATCTGCGACTCATATAGCTGTGCCACATTAAGTCCGTTCTCGCCCAGTTACTAACTGCGGCACTACGCTGGCTCAATTACATTTAGTCGCCTCAAATCTTTGTCGTTCTAGTGTCGCCAGATAGACCTGTGTTTTTAATTGCGGTAATCTGCGAATGGTTCGTCCATGAACTAAGTGCCCTCTCCTAAGTGCTCCATTCGTACGAAAAGAGTCAAATGACCTGACATTCCCTATAAGCCGTGATATTTATGTAACGGGAAACTGAGGCAATCCGGAAACCGGAAATTGAGCTTCCTTTTAGCAATTCATACGCCGTTTATTGTATGAACCGGGCATCTCCTAACCAAGATGATAATGATGCAGTGCTTCCTGCGCGAGACATTCACTCTCTTCGTCATTCTCACTTCCCTGTTTTCTTCAAACACAAATCGTCATCATTTCTTCCTTGTCGGAAGATCACAACGGTTCTGCTGATTGTTTCTGCGAGCATCTCTCCATTCAAGAGAGTGAACTTCTAGTCGACGACCTGAGCAGGATGCTCGGAGCTTAATCTTTTATTTTCGAAAAGCAGTTCTCTTCTAGATTCGGTAGTGAGCTTGAATCCCAACAAGATTCTCAGTCGCCACATTAAAGAAACTTCTTGCTTACCGGATCATAGTTCAGTTATTTCTGACGTATCAACATCTTTCATGGGCAAAAACACGCCAATCATGAGAATGCGTAGCTTCCTTAAAAAGCCACTTCCCACTGACAAATTCTATGGTACCTTCGCTAGATTTTGATGCGGTTTATATTCGACCTGCTCTTCTTTTCATTATTTCTATATAATATTCATTGGTATATAGAAATGATGAAAATTAACCAAATCCACTCGATAATTAACCAAACCAATTTCTCTCAAGCATTCCACATTCACATCAATCTTATCTCATAAAAACCGCCAAAGTTACTGATGCCAGATAACGTTGTTAGTGACGGCGAAATTTAGCTGGCTTACCAAAATAAAAAAAAACTGAATCGAAAAGAAGCGACATTTTGTTTTAAGGCTCAAACTGAGAGGCGCCAATCTAGAAAATCGAGCAAAAAGTCGTATTATCGCTATGCCAGTTAAAAAGTGTAGTCACTAGTACATACTATTATGATGATCTCACATCGATATGTCTTATATTTCAAAGGCATAGGTTACTTTGGAAGCATAGTTAATCTCAATGGTTACTTTAGAAACGTCGTTAAGTACCATATAGTAATCATCCTCTTTTTTCATAACATTCATAATGTCCGTTTACAAGAATGACGTAAACGGTGACAACAAGCATACTGATGTTCACCTACCTAACTCTCTCTTCCGAAATTATGTTGACAGCTCCTTTGCAAATGGAACTTTTATCTCTTTCATTTGTACGGTATTCTGATGGAATTCTATGCATTTTTTCAGGGTCCGCTAAAACAATCCCAGCGCCGCTTTACGATCCTTTTGGCGATTGGTTGTCGTTAGCAATGCATCATCCCTCTACGAAAAAGCAATCGTTCGTTCTATTCATAAAAAAATAACGGATCAAAACAGAAACATGCGAATTGTAGACCCACATGTTTGACGTGTGCCATATCTAAAGTGCTAGAACGGCTTATTCTACAGATTTGAGAAAATACTTCACTGACAATAATTTGTTTCTGTCATTTAGGAATCCATAGCATGATTGATGTTCTTCGACCATCCAACGATGATAGTCTCACATCGATATACACTGACTGCGATTCATACTGACTCTGGTTATTTGGAATTAACAAAAAGCACTCGATCGCATCTCGCGTCAGAACTCTTTCTAAAACTTGAACAATATGGCTGCCTACTAAACTCGTCCGGAGAGTTCCTTTTTGGGAGCCCGTAAACTACAACTATGGATAGTCGTTCTACATGCACTTTTGCGAAGTTTTATTCCTCTTTTACTTCTGCTTCCTTGATGATGATTATTCTTCATGACATTTGCAACTCAGTTAAGTAATACTTTCACAAACAACTTTTGCCTCTAGACTCGATAAACCAGCCTTATTTTTTCTAGGTATTAGATCTCAAAGTACGCTTTCAGTGTTAATGGTGTGCTGCTTGAGGTTTTATACTCCGCTTGAAGTTTTGGTGCAACAATTAGCAATCCTTCACTTTCGATAAACACATCATCAATGATGTTAAGAAAAGCGAATACAAGGGCTTCTTTAGTTCTGTGAGCGTTTTTCACAGAAAAAAAAATCTGCCTTTGCTTGCAGAAGTGCTCCTGCCTTATATCTCATCCTTTGTTAGAGTATGCTTCTCAACTACGGTCGCCATTTGATCCAAACGGAGAAATACGTCACCCTAACTTGACTGAAGATACTCAAAGGTCTTCTTGAGGAAATATAGAACATTTGTTGCTGACAGCTCTCGTGAAACAGCTCTTATTGGTTCTCTAGAAATAATGGAATAGCGTCGTTTTAATTTCGATTTCATTGTGGTACACAGAACCGTACAAAACAAAGTTGACCTTCCTTTTAACGAGATCTTTGAATTTTCTGCTACCATTCGCAACGCTCGTTTCCCTAATGATCGTAAGCTCGAAAACAGCCGATAAAAACTGAGTAATTCTCAGCATTCATTCTTAGACACGGTTCTAAAAGATTGGAATTCTTCGCAGCACGATAAGAAGACCTCCAATGATTCACTTAACTGATCGTATATGCGGATTCGCTTATGATGCTAATTGTGTATTTGGTCGGTCTATTGGTTTTTCAAGAAAAAAATTACCTGAAAATATCTGTGCTTCCTGATTGTAGTCTCATTTCAAAATGTGTTCATCCATGTTTCTGCTATTTCTTTCGTTTAACTTAGTTGACCAAAATGTATCCTCACTCGTATTGTTGGGTTTCTTTGGTTAATGTTTCATCCTTTCTCCCCAGCCACTTTGTTATACAGGGAAGGAATTTTGCCACTGCCTACTCATTTCCTCCGGCCTTTGAAAATGAATATCTGTCGTAAAGCAAATGAACATTCTATTTTAGCCCATGTTGTGGATGTTGTAGATGACAGTGACGACTCCAGTCCTAACTGTTCTGTTCCTAGTCCAAGAAAATCGAGGCACAAGCAATATGAAGCTGAGCGCAAATGCGCGAAATGGACTAAAATGTCCACAAAATAATAATTGTTGGCCACTTAAGCGACGATAAAGAGAAGAATTTAAGGATGAAATGTTTATCATGCGGCTGTATTATGCATACCGGAATGAATGCCAGTGGACTGCAAATAGTGCCGAGTCGATTGAATACTTGAATTAGAGCGTTACCGCCACTGCGCACAGGAGTTGGGAAGAGTTCGGATGGCTGTACGGCATCCAAAACGAACACTTCGGTGCACATCGCGGCGGCAAGTAACGCTAGATAGCGCGTTATAGCTGAGATCATTTCAATCGTTTCGTTTACTGCAATAACCCATTCATATTAGTCTGTCATGAAAACCACTGCACAAAATCATGAAAGAATGCGATAGTCCGCTCCACGCGTCAACCTCTTGCAGTGGAACAAATATATCATGTGACGCAAATAAGTGAGCACAATACTTGCTACAAAGGGTCGAGATTATCATCATTTTCTCGCAATCGAGCTTTGTGCATTATTATAGAGAGACTTTTTCTCACGAAATTATTTCAATTCAGAAAACGAAAATTTTGTTGTTTTAATCCAACCGAATAGTTCTTTGAAACATTGCGGCTGCGTCATTTGTTAGCCGTTGTTAGAAATGTTGTCTTTTTTTTTCTTTTTTCAAAGCGACAGATAGCACTATTTCTGCTGTAAATCTATCGATGGTGGTCAAATTATTCTGAATTTAGCAACCAAAAAAGTAATCAGAAAGCAGTACAGTTACTGCGTTAGCGTCGATAAAACTTGCCGTATTACTTTGAACAAATCTTTACCATTTTTGAGACTGCCTCTTCATTAAAACAACTCTTTGCCTTTTCCTTGGTGTTGCACAAAAATAGCCTTCCCATTGCCATTGTCTCCCTTTTAGAGTCTCCGCAATGCTACGGCTGAGCACTGCAGGCCTTCACACAAAAAAAGGAAATGTGTAGGGAAGATGCGAATTTTACGGCGCTGGAGACATAGCTGACAGACTTAGCTAATTAGCTAGCAAATTTTTACATCACTAAGCAATACAAAGTTGCCTTTGTGAAGAAAAACAGGAGTGAAATCACTTAGGAATGCAAGTGCGACAAAGAAAGCTGATCGTTTCTTCGTCTTTCAAAGATGTTTCATTGATATCGATTTTTGACGTCACCACTTATTTCCATGTTACAAACTTGTGAGGATTTGCTCTATCGAATGAGCGTCTTTTCGTATCTGCACGACTCCAATTTTTCTTCAGTGTGAAATTTAGTTGAACCCCCGAAGGGTTCACACAAATCGCTTGCGGCGTCTTCTTTTCTCTGCCTACCCCAAACAGCAAAGCTTAATGAAGATTGATACTTGCAATTTGTAGCCTAGTTTCAAACAGCCTAGCAATAACGAAATTGAACCCTCCTCAATTTTCAAAGCGGCTTTGTACTAAAAAAGTGACGTTTAGCCGTTAAAGGCCACAAACATTTCCGCAACAGGTTTTTTTAGATGATATAGAGCAAAGGAGGAAATAAGGCCCAACGACGCAGTGCGTGAAACATTCACCTGGTCTTCCTTCCATTCGCGCTTTCTTCAATTCGACCAGATCCGGATCTAAATTTCATTTTTATGACTTAGTTAAATTTCGTTTTTTGGGACTCAAAATTTCCCCTATGCAGTGGCTATCTCATTTCTCCCGGACTACATTCTGTCGCGGCGACTCTCTTTTTCTAGAAACATATTGAAAAAACCAAAATTTTAACCATAGAAAGCTCCAAAAGAATGTTTTTTATTGACTGCCAAATGAATCGCACTCGAGCACAGATAGTTCGGGAAGGAGCCGTCAGTTCTAGGAAAGAGATTGTGAAAAAATTTAATAAGAACTGGTGTTTACAAAACATTTCTGAAAAACTATCCTGTATTTATCAAAAGCAATAAATTCAAATAATATCTAATACGGGGTTGCACTCAAAAGTTCTGAAGAACTAGCTTGTACGCTTCCGAATGACTGCTAACGATAATTGAAGTAATGACGTACGGATGAGAGATTCGGTGACCATAAGAGTTCCCATAAGCAGAACGATGACAGCGATTGATGTCATGTGAAGGACACGTCGACCGGCACATTTGACGTTGAGCTCGATAAGCGCTGCTATTATGTTGATCGCATATCGTGCGCCACCAAGGATGATCACGTTCACGTACACATTACCAGCTAATGCATCCATATTGTACGCGACACCATAACTTACGAAGCTAGCCGAGAATCTGTGCAAGCATTCTAATGGTACTTCTAATTTTTTTTGCTTCTGCCGTCGCCTTTAGCAATGTACACTTCTATGATCTTCATCATTTTTCTCGCATTTAATTGTTTATGAGCGACCTATATCTATAATAAAGTCAGTAAAGAATTACGATACTAGCAGAACTTGCTTTAACAACACTGTTGTTTAATAGGCACATATTCGATAAATATGCGCAGCTGAAAGGTAAGAATTGTTGCTAGCATATAAGTGTTACAGCTCCTTTGCTCAGCACATCATCTATGATCACAACTTTATATCTTTAACAACATATAACTAAGCTAACATTTGTGAAAGGAATCAAAACAGAAATTACTGATTTGTTCAAAGATTCAAGGGCAAATGCAGTTGGCAACCATGCTAAGAACTGGGGGCCATTTCCTTGCCTCTTCCTTTCCATGATTGCTGTGACAAATTTTGGATCTTCTGATGGTCAGCCTGATAGGTCCTCTGGCGGAGCAGCCGGGAGCCTAAACCTGGGTCTTCTCGCATACCAGGCAAAAGTTCTATCCGATGACCTACTGCTCCCATTGAATTGTTCTTTAACTAAAATAGCAACATTCCAAGAACTAAATCATGTAGCACTGCACTACTTGATCATCGAAATGGAATCATCGAAATGGACATGCTCGCTTTGAAAGAGTGACTCACAAGCTGATCGAGAAAACAATGTCGTATTTGGTGAGCGTCCATGATTTGAAAATATCGAACATGGTATATCTGTGCTTCATTGCTGCCTCTCGAGCCCTCTGAAATAACAACCGCTGCGGTAATTTGCTGGATCGTTTCTCTCTCGATGTCCCCGTAATTCTGTAGATGTAACCCTTCAAGGAATACCACAACTAACAGGCAAACAGTATGTATCACTGGAACTCTAAAGCTGCCCATATAGCAACTGGATGGATGTGCCACGAAAAAAAAATCGCTCGATAGAACAGCTTTGCGGTTTGTCAGGTTTGCCGAACGATCTTTCTTTTACATATATATAAATCCTCCTTTTCAATACCACTCTCTTTTTCAATACCTACAACGTTATCATATAAATTAATGCCTTAAATCCTGAAAAACACTATACGAAATATCAGAGCATGTTTCACCCAATGGCTCAATTATAAGCAATACTAAATGGACGCTCGTAAGACGGAATTTATATAAGCTGCTTGAAATATAAGGGAAGCACAGGCTTGCAACAGCTGAAGACATCATATTCATGACCAATTCTATTGACTAAATTCGTTCTTCCATGGACTTAGTAAATAAAATTAAGCAGAAAGGACAGTATCGCAAACTATCATCTATCAGCGTTCATCGCATCATCCCTGTAATTGAAGTTCTAGCAAAATCGTAATAAGCAGACAGCTATTTTTCTCACCTGTCTGTCGCTTTCAGCTTTTATTGCCTGGTGAACTTTCTCTTTTAGCTCTTCGGTGATTTTTGTGTCCCATTTTTTGATCGCTAAAGCCGCTTCTTCCGCCTCCTTATCTTTTCCTTTCAGAATAAGGAATCTTGGTGTATCATAAACGAAGCTGAAAAAGAAATTTCTCATTTCATAACAAAAACTAGCATCCAAAATCTGGAACATTTGTTAAAAGTCATTGAAATTTTATAATTGACCTTAGCTTACTCACACAGCTGTGCTGTCGTTACACAGAGGAATATCCTGAAAAAGAAACTTCTAGTCCATTTGTTCAAAACACAATACAGTCTGTTCTGAAAATGGCTAAACAAAAACCTTATGGTAACTCTTCCTAAAACAGCAGCAACGTCGCATACACTTACAACAGCAGGATGAGTGGTACAATTGTGAGCGCACAACTGAATCGAGCCAGCGTTCGCCAATCGCCGCATATATAGGCGGCAAGCGAAAGCAAAATATATGTTGGTGAGTAGGTGACGACTGTAGCGACCCACATTCGGTGTCGGTCGGGTAGATTCTCCATAAAAAACGGATTGCATACGCTGCAACCATGTTACTTGTGGCGATATTAGTAAAAATTTCCAGAGAAAATTCCGAGATTTTGTTGTGTTCAATCAATCAGCATTTAATTATATGAAAAAAGTGAACAATTTTGGCGCACTCCTTGAAGGTAGAATGAGATCAACAACGGAGAAATCAAACTACCGTATGGGCTAACTGATTAATAAGTTTATTCAATTCCTGCTCACCTTCAAAACATTTTTAACATTCATTTCGCGTGGTTCGTCATTTTCATCGATTGCCATATGATAAATCGCAACTCTACGCACCTATTGCCGTCTGGCATCAAAATGGTGTACCACTAAACCAGAATTCTTCGTAACTTCTTTAAAAGGAACAGTACACCAACTAACCAATGTTTGCCTCCGTTGAAGATCATGACGAAAAATCTGCAGATGTTGAAGAGGACTAGATTAGGTGCAAAAGACGTCACCAGTTCCATTATAGCGAGACCAAGGCTTCCACCAATTAGTACCTAAAACTCCGATTTGCTTATAAAACGATCTTTTTTTGTTGGTTGAGCTGCACTACAAATAACTTTCATCTTCTTGTCTTTCGCAAATCCGACTTTTTAAAGCTTCTCTGTTAGCGCAATGATGTTAGGCATTCCGGCTGTGATCATATTTGCAATTACGGTATTTGCAAGTGATTCATTATTAGAGTGCAGTAATCCGCCCAATTAGTCCATTGAAAAAAATCATTGGTATCTGTACGAGAATATTGTGAAAGGGTAGCAGAACGTTCAGACAACAATCCACTTTGGCTCTTAAGAATTAGTGAGGTGCTTAAAAATTGGTGAACACAAGCATGCACTGCCCAAATTATTTCGGCGATTAAGGACTGCTGCTGCTGCCTCGCCTCTTTCATTCTGTCGTTTCGAGGCTCTACAAACGGCAAAGGCTCTAGAACATCATACTGCAGAAAACAAAAATTTAAATTTTATCGATTTTTTAGGATGTTCTTAGGAAAAACCCATACCATACACAACGCATATACATTGGAGACCATCTATTCAAACATATCGCTTTTTTAACCTTAAGAAACTTAAAAGATTCTCTCCGATGAAGTGAGGCAAATATTTTCTAGCGAGGTTGCGGTGGTGTTTGCTCGAATCGACAGCCTTACTCATTTAGTTGACGTTACGAAAGCTTTGGTGTTGACGCCATGCTGCATGTGGTCAAGTTTATTGCATTTACTTCCCTATATAAGTTTGAACGAATCATCCATAGTTTGGCATTAAATTACATTTGTCGGAATACAAGAAGATTATCAAGTTATGACTTGATTGGGATGATTGCATTAAATATTAAATGAGAATTCAACAATCATTGCTTGGTCAGCTCTAAGGGAATCAGAAGAAAATTTTGGTCACTTCATAAAATTTATTAAGCACAGGATCAAAATGGTCTCGTAATTAGATAATAAGTGATTCGACGTTAGGCTGTTATGCGATGGTCGAGTAACAAAACATCGCCTTCTATGAGAGCATCATTTCGCAGCAAACAAAGTTTATGAGGTCCACCTTCTTTCGTCCAAATGCATCAGCCAGATTGCCAAAGATGAATGCACCAGCAAGAAGTCCGATATTTTGTCCAAATGTTCCGAACTTGATTTGGGTAGGCGTCGCCCCAACAAACTAAAAATATGCATTATTAGTGTGTCCTTACTCTCTGGTAGCAAGCCGAAATAGCGCAATTTAATCTACTGACTAACCAAACTGAAAAATTGATACTGACGAATGTTTGTCAACGAAACCATTTTAATACAAACGGAATTGCTCTCGCATAACAAAACAACCAAATCGTCGGAGCATTAAACCACTCTCGATAAATAACAAAACAATGCGTAACTCGTTCGGCATTTGCAGGCACGGCGGTATATATGACAGATGATGTCACATGATCTAGAACTACGCCTACAGGTTGTGATTAATTTACAGTGATTTAATGAATCTTCTTATCTTCAAATATATAAAGTTTATGGTAGCAAAAATGATAACAAATATAGTAAATGGGATACTCTAGTACATTTGCACTCGATATAGAATGAAATAAAAATATACGATATCATAGTGTGAAGTGTGAGTAAATGGAGGACAAATCTAGTTTTAACTGCAGAATTTTCACCACAAAAAAATTGCGTAATTTACCTCACTTCTGATTGAGCCGAAATCATAGGACTCCTCTTTGTCGCATAAGATTTGGCTTCCATTGTGGTTAATCCAACAATCGGTTTTATTGCACTCTTTTCCGAATGCCTCCAGCGTTTGATCGCAATGGAAATCGAAATGTGGCTTACGATCTGCAAATGAAGCTACTTACTGTGTCCCACAGCACTTAGTATTTCAAGCTTACTCGATCAACGAGCAAATTTGAATTCAAAGCGGCTTAAGTCACTTTATTTCGAGTTCGAACAGCTTATTACTTTAGTACCTCATGACGCTTGGTGTATGGTAGAACCGTGGAAAGAAGTATGTGCTTCAAATTTCGTAGTTAGCTTTCTTGCTCACTGTTCCGGGTTTTAATTTTTTTAATAAAATTAAATAAATTAAAATAAAAGACAGCGATCCGTTTATCGATTCAAACCTGTCTTTTGATCAAGCCATCTTGAAATACGAAATGATAAGATGCAACAACTAACCTCTAAACACATAGTCACATTTTGCTTCTCTGCCGTTGCAGTATAACGCCTTCATTGATGTCTTTTGCTGATATTTCAACGAATTTCATGAGAGCCACGAAAAATTTCTTTGGACACAAATTGATGTGCTAAACGAACATTAATTTCACATAGAATTCAAGAGTCCTGTGCTCGTTGATTAAGCATAGACCATTCGACTCGTATTTTGTTGACAATAATCGTTTCGCCAATCGTTTCCTATGAGTAACGAAACAAATAGTTATTAATAGTAATGGCTCATATTAAGTTTAATAATGACCTCTGTGCTGCATCAATTCTTTAAATGAAACATAAAGGATGAGAGGGCATTTGCTGACAGGCAATAAAACTGATATGATAACCTGCAAAAGTCATGAAAAGCAAATTGCACGTCTGTGAGAAGACCATCGATCCGTAGGTGAATGTCAAGAAAAGCACATAGAATCCACACGTTTGTAAGTCGGCCAACTTCAACGGTTGTTGCGATGAGCATTTTTCTGTAAGCGGTTGATGCCCACTCTTTGCGACAATCCCGTTTTCGACTGTTATCCGTGAATTCATTTTCCCAACTGCAAATATATAACAGTTAACGTTGTTCAAGGCAAATAATATCTCAACAAGCACACCGACGATCTCACATGCAACGGCGGCAAATAAAATTCGTCTAATTCGACGATCGCAGTGACCAAATTTCACATAATTCATGACGAAGCTCACTCCCTCAGCGTTCCTTCTGATAAAGCGCTATCTAAGGATGGCGAAAAAAGCCTCCTTTTTCGAATTAGCCTCCCAACGTTCAAATAATGCGAAGTACCACAGACTTCTATGATAAAAATGCACCTCATCAAGGACTAGAAAATCTTTCATCTGAAAATGGCTGGCTTTCGGATAAAACCCTATTGTAGAGCGCCGTGAAGTTTAAAACCCTACTCTAGAGCGCTTCTCAATATCCCCTGAGGCTTCATTCGAAGTAATACGGTGCATTATTTACGAGAACGTGTGCTCAAGTACATAATTATTACAGTCACAACACACAACATTCTTGCATAAAATATGCATGAGTGACAAATATACGTACGCCACAGCACAGGAGGGAAGTGTAGTCTTGATTCAAACGAACGACTGAATTCACAGAACAAAAAGGTTTTCTCTGAGGAGAACTTTCACGAATGCGGGCAAAGGAGGATGAAAACTGATTCCTTTGCCCATTAGCGGCTCGTCTTTTAGGCGGTAGCTGCAATAAAATAATGAATAACGAAAAGACTGTGCAGACGCTTAGCGTATTTGGAAGATATATGTATTACTCACAGTTCGGATGCGCACGTTTCACAATCGATGCTAAGGCTAGAGTGAGGCATTAGTGCCAGCGTCAACTAGCCAATCCCTTAGTTCCATAGAAAAACGACTATGTGCGCGAATGAGGCACACCACTTGTGCATCACGCCATGTGCTTCTCATAAACCGCACGCGTATTCACACACACACACACACGCACAGACACAAACCCTCCACATAGCTCACAAGACCGAAGCGGTACGTCGGAAAGGAGACGTGACTAAGAATTGTCAGCAATGCTTCGGCTTTTCGCCCTATTCTGCAAAGCTCACAAGACCGAAGCGGTACGTCGGAAAGGAGACGTGACTAAGAATTGTCAGCAATGCTTCGGCTTTTCGCCCTATTCTGCAAAGCTCACAAGACCGAAGCGGTACGTCGGAAAGGAGACGTGACTAAGAATTGTCAGCAATGCTTCGGCTTTTCGCCCTATTCTGCAAAATCGAAACGTTGCTGGAGGAGGAACGTAAGCAATCGTATCAACATTCGCAAAGCTTCTTCCTTTACTATTTTATATTTCTAAGCATAATAACATGACGAACTTGGACTTTTTCTGAACGAACAACTAACTCATCAAAGACACTTTATTAAAGCATAAAGTGAAACCAATGTTCCACTCTACCATTTACGTGCTACCCAGCTCCTTCTTCATGAGGCGGAAGTTACGTTGCTAATCAAAAGTTGGTGCCGTCAAAAAAAAGACCGCAATGACCGTGCATAAGAAAGAACTATCAGTCTTTCAGCGAGTATTAAAGCATGACATTCGAGTCATGTACCAGAGGAAAAAAACGACAAAATCGACGATCTTAGGGCCACATACCATAGAAAGGATATTAATCATCTAGATGATACTGAGCTTCAAATAATGGTAAAGCAGATGTATGGAGAAAAAACGAACCCATTAACAACAGAATTATTAACGCAGTGACCCATGCTTGCACTGGAGGAACCAACTATATGTGTGAAATCTGTAAAGCAAACATGGGGCAACCAAAGGTAAGGCACCGTGTGACACAGGTGCTCAAGTTAAATAGCATATGTGAGAAACGAAATTTGTAATAAAAACAAGCCGTTGGCTATCGTTTACGAGTAGTTGTGAAAACCGCTGGTTGAACTGCTATCTCGCCAAATCGCATATCTTGCTGATCACCGGGAAGGCGTCCTACTTACCTTTTAAACTGATGATATCTCAATCAAAGCGGCATCCTGTGCTGACATATATATATATACACATGTATATATATATATATATAGGGGGTATAACAGTATTGGCGATATAACAGTCGAACCAGCCGAGTTCACAACTACTCGTAGATGATGAATACTCAAGTTTCGTTCGACGGGATCTCTCGCGCAAATCTTCCTCAAACGATTCCTTTTCTGTGACCAAAGTAACAAGTGTCCAACTTCAGTGGTCGTAAAGTACAAGCGAATTTTTCACTTGCTTTAAGGAGGTATAGCTTTCCCCGGAGTCGATTAGCTGTTTTGAAATTGAAGAGAGGATGTAATTCTTGGTTGTCATTTATATCTAACCAAATGCACAATTCTAGCTTTAGAGTTTCCGAGTTGAAATCACGCGACCGATAGGCAGACACTCATATACACATGAACAGACGCGATCTCGTCATAATGCGCCTAGCATGTTGTAGGTTTACAAAGCACATAAAAAGTAATATGTGGACGACAGCATAGCTGTTATGGCTCATATGTATTGCCCTAAAGAGGATGGGATCATGTAGTCGAAGAAACGATTTGTGGGGTGTCCAAGTCGCTAAAGAAGGCATCCATCGGAAATGGGCATCAAAGAGCGTTTTTTGTTGTCCTAGTACTGGCTGCGACTCTTCCCCATGGCAACCGAATGTTCGCAAAGAATTTTTTTTTCTTGGGGGCTAGACGCTCGCAACGAATCTATCTATTAAGCAATGTCAGACTTACCACTGAAGAAATGAAATTTAGTAAATGAGAAAAATAGTTTTGCACTCATTTATCAAAAACTCAGCGGAATTGTTGTTGTGTGAGCCATATGAAGTAAGGGTTTGTTTTACATTAGCTGGGCCTTATACCGCCCGCCGTGGCAACATCCTGAGGGTTTGCCGGTAACCAGACATCACATTATGCGATCGAGGCTTCCACTTTCAGCGGATAACACATGGCCACTTGGCTAAACCAATAAAGCAAGGAAACGGCGTTGCACATTTTAACAAAGAAATCTGATGACAAACAGCTGGAAAGTTGGGCCAACAATCCCAAACCCGTAAATTGATCCAGAATCCCTAAAGCGCGCAAAGGCGACAATATGGTCGCATCGGTTTGGGTAGGATGTCATCAAGTGACGTATGCAATGGCCCAAATAAAGCGGCGCTCGATAAATAAAGCAGCCAGCCGCCATGTCTGGCTCGTTATTGTTTGTGAAAAAGCCTGGCCTTGCTCAAAGGAAATCGATAGCTTAATTTAGTGCGCACTAAACGAGGCCCAAAAAAGTCATTGACGTATTTCTTCGCTAAGCAACGTTGAGGAACAAAGACTTGGCGTTGCTACTACTTCTCTTCTCCTGTTCAATCAGCATTTTCGTAGTGTCGCCGAATCTAGCTAGCTCCTAACGCTAGTCAGTTTTGAGAAGTCCCTTCAAAGAAACCAAGTAATCTAATCATCGTTCAGCACGATGCATATCGCCCATTTAGTTGTGGTTGCTGCAACGTAAGACAACTTCCGTGCGTAACTTGTTTCTTGCAAGTGATCACCTGTTAACACAGTACAGAAATGCCCGCAGATGCTAAAAGAAATTTCCGAAAACACTTTTCGTGTATAGTTAGGTATCGAATGGTTTCAAGTCAAACGCAGACAAATGAATTTTCTGATCTCGCAAACACTGACAAAAGTGGTTCTGTGATTTACTTACCTATCCCATTGTTAAACACTTTAGCGTTACATAAAGTGCATAAGAAAGTATAATACGAAGCAATGAAACAGCTTGTTTGCTCGATACACAATAGATATGAGAGCATCAAGTTCCACTTTCTTAGAATTTAGGAGTACTGAAGACGCTCCAGATAACTTCGTACATAAAAAAGGTCCCGAAACTGCAAATGCTCTTTACACCAGTGATGCCATCATATGACTTCCAGTGAGACAACGCAGAAATGATTTAAAGGTAGGCAGAGTGACACGTTAATTCATATCATAAATGGAAAATCCATCACCTCCGATTTCCTCATACAAACTCTGGAAACTGGGTTGGCTATGATCGATCCTTCCTGCGTTTTGCCAGATACAAGTCTCTCTCTCATTCCACCTACACACTGTGATGCTTTTCCAGGAAAGAACGCTGCGTTTATTGTTAGTCAGCAAAAATAAACCTTTTTTATGCACCTTGAAAAGGGACTACGTCCGCCAATCGGCTTTTCAAAGCCTTCCCACCAACCAGTGCTTGCCCTTAATTGTTTACTAGTTCGCCTGCCCTATTTTCGTTTGGTCTGACTGTTCAGAAGGAATAGACTCACGGCAGCATATCAACGGCTCATTTAAGGCGATATTAAGCTTCCGCACATTTTATGACCGATCAAATTGCAGGAAAATGGATTCTTGGTGGATGATTTGTGTGACCTATCGGATTGTATAATTTTTTTTTTTCATTTTGTGCACTCCTATTTTTCTTAACGTGTTCCTCTCAGGCTTCACTATCAGTTTCTTAATAATACTACATTCAACATGTGTTACGCTCGCAATTGAAAAGAGCCGGCAGATTGCTTCCCCTTGAGGAGCGAGGAAATGAGAACCGACAGAGGCAGAAGCATTACAAGCTAGCCATGAAGAAATGCTGTCGAATGAATTTTTTTTTTGTAATTCCTTTGAAAGGGATTAACGTGTTCCTCTCAGGCTTCACTATCAGTTTCTTAATAATACTACATTCAACATGTGTTACGCTCGCAATTGAAAAGAGCCGGCAGATTGCTTCCCCTTGAGGAGCGAGGAAATGAGAACCGACAGAGGCAGAAGCATTACAAGCTAGCCATGAAGAAATGCTGTCGAATGAATTTTTTTTTTTGTAATTCCTTTGAAAGGGATTTACTGCAGATCGGGTTTGGAAATAGAAAAAGTGCAGATCTGATTTACAGCTATCGTACTCAGGCGTGACCACAATACATATGTCAAGTATAATATGCCTTATATATGTTACTGTTCAATGATATTTTGATAGAACCGCTAAGCCGAACAAAGCTGTTACAACAAGCAGCATGACGAAGATTCCTCCTACCTCATTCTCGACTTTGCAGCATTCACTCTGGGGGAGGTAAACACTGAATTCGAAATGAATCTCAAATGAGCCAAATCGCATGTATGATTCGGCGCAAAATGTGGTGCTAATCGGATAGCGTTTGCATAGTTTATAAGAAAAGGGCGAGAATGGATTGTGAGATGTGCTTACTGAAGAGACCTATTTAAGTGAACTAACTGCTCACTGCTGACATCTCGTCAGTCAAACACCTGAAATCCTGTAGTGCACTAGCCTTTTATTTTTCATTCATTAAAGCTGCTTTATAAAAACAACGATGAAAGTTGACGCGAATTAGGAAAACGCTATTGGCTCGCCAAAACAAAAAAAGGCAGCTGCGGCATCATTTGCGGCTTCACTAGAAAAAATCACCTGATTCATGATTTGTGATTTGGCATCGTGGACGGAAAGGTCTCGACGATTGAAAAATGCATTGAGTTCGGTTTGTTTCGGTGAGGGAAACTTGCATCTTTTATCAAGCTGATGAGTCAAACGTTTTGAACAGCCCCTAACCATGTTATTTGTAGAAAAAGAAACGAGGAAAGTTTTGAAACTCATCCATTTTCCGCAGGAAAAAAAAGAAGAAAACTGGAACTGAAGAAATCTTTGCATACGAAATTACGAGATGGAATGAAAAATAGATGCATCTTGTTTTTTTTCTAATTCCTTCGTTTGTGTCAACAGCCTCTTGAGCACTGGTCATTTCTACGTTCTCGGAAATCTGCGTGGCCGATATGGTCATCAGACTGTACATGACTAGGAGTAGTGTGTCGGTATTCAGGTCAGCATTTAAAGATTTCCTACAAGTGGCACAAATCAATCGACTAAGGAAAGCGGATTAATATCGAAATAACATGAGCACAGTTGTAGGGTAGGAAAAGATTTGAAGTGTACCAGCGAAAAAGATTTCGAAAGTAGATATTTAAAAAAAAACTTTTTCGAATGATGAAAATTTATTTCACAAAAACTCTCATATTTGACAACAACTTCTCTCGTTGTTGATTGACGCCCAGCCGTTCTCACCACTCTCCGCTCCGTTTTTTTTTTCCACGTTTCCCTTCGATGAGATGCAACCATCTACTAAAATATTGAAAAACCACGCGACGACAGCAGCGATGAATGCAGCGAACGTTCGGTTTCGTTGTGCACCAAAAGCTAGATATTCCAAAGTGCAAGCACCGCTCAAATAGCGTTCGAGTTAACGATTTTTTGGTCGAATATTTCAAGATCATGTCTCCACCATCAGCAGGCAATCTAAATACACAGCTGTCTTCTGAATATGGCTTCGCTCGGATTCGCGATAAACGATTCGAACCGCGCCCCTGTCAAAGTGGAGGCAACAGCATGCAGTCAGTCATTCGGTTACGAGTTTGACATAAAGGGTATTGCAATTTTCTTGTCTAAGCAATGAATCACTTAAAGTATGATTTTGTCCCTACAGCAATACTACTTAGTATTGTAACTTTACAGTGTGACGCTGAGTGAGGATTCAGAAGGGGAAGGAGGTGAAGAAAGGTAACTGCGTTATCGCATATTCAGCTTGTCGCTTTTTTGTAATAGTTCTATTTAGGACAGTTTGATCGAGTCTCGACAGAATTAGTTGTAAGAGAATGCTAAGAAGATTATATTCTGTCGAAATGAGCGTAGATTTTGTAATGAGGATGCCCCAATTCAAATTTCGCCATTTTCGTTTTAGGTGAGGCGAGAACTAGTGAAATTCTAGCGTTAGGCGCAAAGGTTCGTTTCGTTAGCATGTTGCAAGTGACGGCATTTAACATAAGATAGAAATGACGCACGGGCATTCTGGGGCGAACGAAATCGGAGTTTGCAAAAACGCAGCCATCAACAGTCACGTATCATGCTTATTCGATTACTGCATTCGATAAGGAACTGCTACGTGTTGACGAACAGCAGGTTGCTGCACCCCACAATAGTACGATTTGCATAAGTTTACACATAACTGGCACCGCGTGCGAACGCAAAACGCTATTCCAGAATCCAATTAGCATTTGTTTTAACCGCATATATTCGCCTTGTTATAGCAATGAACGTGCCTCATTTGTTAAATTATGTCACATCATTGGTTCTGATGGTCTCTTTGCGATCAAGCTACGACTGGCTTGCAAAATGAGACTGTTCGATAATGAATCTTATTGTGGTTTGTAC
>JPKZ01000157.1:6524-16960 GCA_000803305.1 Toxocara canis | reverse complement strand
GGGCGGGGGAGGGAAGACAAATTCGTCAAGATCCTATTGTCTAAGAACTTTTACTGCAAAAATCATTAGTTTGTGCTCATCGATTCTAAGGTGAGTGTACATGAAGTGTGGATAACTTATTAAAATATTTTTCAAACCACTTGCTCTCAGTAGCAGCAGCAGCAGCAACACAACAAATAAATGATTCAAAGTGCAACATCTTCTTATATCCGCTACTTCCACAAATTTTATTGCATTTTTAACTTCCAAATGTTATCACAAACAACAAATCAATCTTTTTTCGCACAACGGAAGTATCCTTTCTTTTTTTCGCACAACGTAGTGCCTTTTTGGTGAGAATTTCAGTATCTATAGGAAACAGTATGAGAGGAACATTTCAAAAGAATTAAATTGGATGAAGAAAATTGGTGAGTAACAAATAACCGATATCACTGTAGGCATACATGCATCTGATCGCAAACTTCGAGCGAAACAAGACCAACGAATGCATTCGAACGGCTTTCGGACGATCACTGAGCTAAATATGCACACTTGACACATCCGTGCACTTTTTTCGCATTTTTTTAAAATTTTTGAGGTTGTCGGTCTTTTTGAGCTTTGAAGCTTAAAAGCTTTGAAGAAACGTTCAGCCTCGCATGGTTTCGCCTCGATCAGCTGCCATCATCTGGAGTGCGTTCATCGTCATTTTAGAGAAATTAATCTGCCTATAACGCAGTTCTGATAGAAACTTGTGCGTTGCGACGGTTCTTTAAGATTCTTATCTCATGACATGTTTGCTTCGCGGCGTTACAATTTGTTATTGTTCGTCATTCGAAACACATCAACGATGCGAGCAGCAGTCGGCCACAGGAATGCATAATTGGTGCAGAAAGATATCTCATAAAAAAACAAAAGCTCAAACCACAAAAGCACCAAAAACTATAAAGCATTCGCCATGTGCTTTTGTTTGAAAGCTCATAGTTCTATCTAAATGAAATATTGAGCATTTTTTTAAATGGTGAGCGCACAGAGCATACAAATATGCGGGAAATACTGAGCGAAAGTCTTCATATATTTGGCTGAACGATTAGCCAGGAAAGGCTATACATTTAATGGTTCATTTAATTTACACGTTGGATATTCGAAGAGATTTCTGATTACACTGACTATATATTTCCCGTCACAGGCCGGTGCATGCCAAACGCATTTGCCTAACGAATGAGTGTTCCCTCAGAACTTTTCAATCTAAGCATGAGAAATTTCCGTAAGTGAGCGAGAAAGTCGTGAATGTGGCAATGTGGCAAACTGATAGCTTATCACATACTGACCCATATACTCCATTAACTATACATAATATCTACATGAAATTCAGCGTTAATTATAATTCCAAAAAACCCTGTCCATTACAAAGGTGCAAGCCAGCTATTTCTTCATCCGAAAATTTCTAATAACTCGAACCTTGCCACAAATGAAAAGTTCTAACTACACCCTCATTCGAGCACTATTTCAGTACATAATATGGTTAGTGCATTTTGATAATCTCTTATTCGGCTGCTGCAGTGGAATGAATTGACGAATATTGCAGACGAAATGTGGGAAACGTTTTAGGGAAATTCTGATTTGAGAATTCACTCTCATAGTAGAAAAGGAGTGTGATGAAAGATTGTGCTGCTCTAAGAATGGTGTTCATTTCCAAATATATAGGCCACTGAGGCAGAATTCAGTTTATGCGCATCACTGTTATACCCATAAGCCAAAAGTCGAATATGTTGCTCTAGAGAACAGTGCTTTCTTCATCGTGGAGGAAGGCCACCTAAAGAAACAGTGAGGAAGTCGAAGTGATCTGGAGACATTTTTACGTACAAGTTCCTCTACTCTCCACATACAGATGAGCCTTCGCATAGATTTTATCCTACTTAGATGATTGTGATTATAATCTCTGACGAAATCGTATATTCATAGTTTGGAGTGCAGCCGTTATGAGTAAATTCACACTTGCACATATCGCCTCACCGAACAAACCACGCACGCGCCATTCCTCCTCCATAATCGCTTTCGCAACTGGCGTGCGCTTCGTTAGAACTTCACAATATGACTCATCCACAGCTTTAAAACGTAAAAGAAATTTGCTATTCCACAGATGCTGCCAAAAAAAACGCATTTTTTGAGACGCTGTTTTTTCTTGCAGAAAATATGTTGCAATGGACAATGACCGATAATCTGTTATATAGGGCAATGGAAGAAGATCATCTGATTCAGCCACCAAGAAAAGAAATTACAGCCAAACCCAAAACAGAACCAAACAGAAATATAATTGAGTGAATTCGCAACTAGTGATATGTTACGTCCTGGCATTAAGTGTAATGATTTCTCCCTAAGCATAAAAAGAAAAACACATCAGCATGTTAGACTGCCGCGTTAAGGGCAGATGTCGAGCCTGCTGGATGGAGCTTCTAGAAGCTTTCATTACTTTTTTATTCTAACCTCGTTAGTAGCCCATTTTACACGGCTATTGTTGATTATGCACGCTTGTTTTTCACGAGGCGAAATTTTTTTTCATGTAAAGTCCGACAGCAGCTGCTCTCCCTCGTTAGTCCAATAACGCCTTTCCAGTGATCGATCATTTGAAAAGTTTAAACGTACTGCAATGAGGCCAGAGTACCTTTTTCGGTAGCCTTAGGCTTTTCGCTCACAAAATGTTGTTGCTGCTATTTGCATACATTTTACAGTACTACCGCTGGACAGCGCCATAATAATGCAATTACTTTGCTCAGAGTTTCGGTTAAGGGGCACTGTAACGATATGGTAAAACCGATGAGTAATGGTATGTTTTACTAGATTCTATCAAACGTTATCTTATGGCATTCTAAACGTATAAAATTTTGCGTCGACACTTTTTTGGAATGGATTCGCTAATTCGCTTGTGATCAAAGCAATGTTTAGTCGACTGTTTAAAAAAAGCATAAAAGAAAAGGTTGTAGATGTACTTAATCGTGACCAAAACATCCGCACATGGTTCGCTGCAAGGTGAACGTAATTTGCTCGCAAAACAGCTAGAGGGTAGAGCTCGATGGGGCTTTGCTTACATCATTGAACATGCCACACAGCTTCAGTAGGCTGACCATATCCTTCATGATTAATATAATTTTTATCAAGATTGCAAGCTGCTTCGGCTGATTTAATCCCGATTGCGTCGAGATCGCATGAAAAGTGCAGTGCACCAGCAATGCTTTCAAGCACAGAACGCCACTTATAAACTGAATCAACAAAGTAATGTCCCGATAATGCCTTGTGAACGGCGCTGTACATTCTCTTCAAACTGATTCACTCATTGCACAACGATGAATCGGCGCAACTGTCACATCCGACTTCGATTTTTTGGAGAAGCACGAGAAGGAGTGATGTGAATGCTGTGCATTTATGCAAAAAATGACCGAATAGTGCCCTGCTCGAATATGCAACCGCACAAAAAGGCATTTAAACCTTTTCTCACCACAAGGAGACAATGAAGTAAAGAAACTGTATGTCCCGTAATGACAAATTTCTTCAGAGGCGAAAAGAACAGGAGTTAGATGATAAGATACATGAACGTAACACTGTGGAAATGCTGTAAGTTTTCTTCAAGTGTAGTGTGGCATACTTGGCATGCTAATTGATGGTCTTTTCGGACCAGCGGTCAGCAGCGCGAGGTTTGATCTTAAAAAATTCTAAAAAAACTTCGCTTGCCTTTCCATGTTTAGTATTCATTTGGCATGCCGGCTTGTGGGAAACTTTTCGAACCATCATCCAAATCCAGTGCAGTTCGATGTGGTGTAATACATCATGAGGTTCAATCTTGCTCAGTGACGATGAGTTTTTTTCTGAGACTCCATTACATTATTTTTTACCATAGATCATCAGTAAAACAGGCTAATTGTGCGGTCAACGCAAATAAATGGGTAATTGGTGTATGCCAGATTACTTGGGCGGTCATTGCGTCTTCACAAAACAACTTTCTTGAAGCACATTATACAAAGGAATTCAACAAGGCCCGTCCTGAAGTACAAAAGTAGGAAAGCACACGACAAGTTCAGTTCATTTCCCGTAGGAGTCGTAGAGGTGTTTTACGACGTTTCGAGCAGAAAAACGCCCAGACACTGGCTAATGTGGCCGCAAAAAACGCGCCAACCACGTGATGGACGTTCAACACTTTCCTTTGGACGTCATTTCGTCGATTGGAGTTGATGTGAAGTAGAAACAGAAGCGGAAGCGACTTCCAATGAAAGGCTCACGAAAGACAAATCACAGTGCTTGCGCTCTGCGCGTCACGTTTAGAGCGCAGCTACGCACTCGTGGAAAGCAAATGTGAGGTGCATTGCCGCCGTTACTAGGTCGCCCGGCACAGGTGCAAAAAAAAACAAAGATTTCTCATCGGAGCACATCAGACCTCACATTTACGGAAGATAAAATACACGATTTCAGCTAGCGATAAAATTGGGCTTCCTCTCTAGAAGGCCGTGAATTTTCTAGCCTCCTCCACCCTCCAACCTCCCTAAATATTACCCTTCTCATTGACTAATCCTGATAAGCATACCATAACTCTTCAAAACTACCACAATAGTAAAAATTGGCGCTTCCATATTAAAAGTGACACTCAGCATATTTTGAAATTATAGCCTTCCTCTGCTAGAATTATGATCCGTCCTGAAAGCTCTGAACTCTTTTACCTCTGGGGTTTAACCGATTTATTACGATGCCTGCCTCAGACTCATACAATTTTGGAACAATAACCTGTGCGCAGTCACGTGCGTAACCAAAACTTGCTGACAAAATGTGCCGAAGTCATAACTCATGAGCGATGTGCCATAGTTTAAAAATAAAAAGGATGTAGTTTAAAACAAACTGTAGTGTTTCAGCGCAAATGGCGTCTACTGAGTCAATACAAGCAACGAAAACTGGAGGAAAAATTCCAGAAATTCCAAAAATTCCAGTCACGAGGTTCTTCTTGCGTCTCGCCTAGAATTGTTTTTCGCTTTGTTTGCAGTACATTACTTAGTTATCTGTTCAAGGGATGTTAAGCGTTCAAAGATCATCGACGCATTACCAACAAGGGAAATGAAAGCAATAAAAAATCGAGCGAGCCACGGAAGGATATAAATGCAAATGTACGAACTAGGGATTGTGAACTAAATCACTGAAGATGTGAATGCCAGGGATGCGTGAAAGAAAAGGGAATTTCAGTGGCGTAACAATTAACCGCAACTGTAACAGATGGCTCCAAATTTTGCTAAGGGGTCGGGAAAGCGCTTCTAGTTCATTGACGACCCCCTGTCAGTTCCCCGCTCCCACCCGCCGCACCACCTTACGGCCAGAGCGCATCATTAATCGCTAATACAGAAATCCGAATGATAGTGCGCTCTTTTTTTTCCGCTTTAAGTCATAAAAGTCCGCCAGTAGTCAGTGATTGTTTTATGAGTCGCGTTGGTCTCCTCGCGAAAGCCTCGAGATCTTGATTAATTGTAGTAACATCTCTCAAATATCGAGAACAGGTTGAAATACCGGAATATTGTTGAAAATAAAGGATCTATTGATTAATACCTCGCATCTCAACGATGAATCACTGGGGCTCCTTTAGAGGCAATGTATTACTTCATTTCTCATTCTGCGTTAAACACTACCTTCGAAACCATTTGAAAACTGTAGGATAAGTTTTATGGTTGATAGGAAATAGGCTAAACTTATTCCTACAGAACTCCCTAGAAATCACAGTATATCACTTACGAGTACCGCTACAGTTGGTGAAAATTGACTATCGTGACATGCAGAGCGTCGCAAAGATCGATTTCTTTGCTCAAACAGTGTAAACTGGGAAGGTAAATGTGAGAAGAGATGTGACGAAAATCTAGCATGACGACCGATGATCAACAAATCAACCCCTCCTTTTTTGCAAATTTTAAACATTATTCAATATTCTCTTATGGATTTCACTTTCTATGTCGAATGCGGCCACATTCACAAACTCTTAAGAGTCGCTCAACAAAAGTCGTCATCGTATCAATGCAACGCAAAAGAAAGAGAAAAAAAAAGATATATGAGACGTTCGAGAGAAGCGAATGTGCTAGAAACTGTCTCGAATTTTTCTATAAGATTACACGCCCTCTGACGTAACGCTTTGAACAGCGGGAAAAAAAAAAAGAAGAAATCGCCTAAGGCACGTTGCCGAACATATGAGATTGTCATACTCCAATTTTGCTATTAGAATCTTTCCTCTTGCTGCTTTTTTCATCGCAGACTTCTTCAACTGAAATTGAAATGTTTTTTTTTTGAGAGAGAGGTTGCGACATGCATCGGTTTGCACATAATATTTACAACGGCTTCTACAGTCTAATTTATGGACATTTCGTTTCTATGGGCAACCGTTTAGAGATCGGCAATATCCCTTCATCGTAACAACGATTCAAACGTTTATCGCATGGCTGCGTGGAGTGAAATTTTGATTTAACAAGTTGTAAAGTGTTCGAAAGGGGTTTGCGCTCTATCCGATTTCTGCAATTCGCACGGGGGATACCCGAGGACCGAATGAGAATTGTCCAATTATGCGTGAACATTTCTGCTCAATTCGTAATCAACAAATTACTTATGATGCGCGCTGCAAAACAATGCTGATAGACAAATGTTTTTTTTTTGAGAGAGAGGTTGCGACATGCATCGGTTTGCACATAATATTTACAACGGCTTCTACAGTCTAATTTATGGACATTTCGTTTCTATGGGCAACCGTTTAGAGATCGGCAATATCCCTTCATCGTAACAACGATTCAAACGTTTATCGCATGGCTGCGTGGAGTGAAATTTTGATTTAACAAGTTGTAAAGTGTTCGAAAGGGGTTTGCGCTCTATCCGATTTCTGCAATTCGCACGGGGGATACCCGAGGACCGAATGAGAATTGTCCAATTATGCGTGAACATTTCTGCTCAATTCGTAATCAACAAATTACTTATGATGCGCGCTGCAAAACAATGCTGATAGACGATTCGTTCATGAAGTCGTCAGAACTGCTGACGCTCATTATCTTCGAAAAGTTGTGGTTGACAAGTTCCGTTTAGAAATTTCACAAGCCAGATTGATTATCAGTATCGTACGATATTGTTTCGCAAAGTTGCGTGCCATAAATATCATTAAGCTCGGAGGCAACTATTGCTCTAGCCATCCTTCCTCACCTGGTTCTATTCTGTGCATCGTAACTCACTCACAGAAACTCAAACTTCGTTTCTAGTTCTTATTCGGACTCCCTCACAATGCCAAAGATTACACGTACCAGTTTGACCGCCGAAACCTACAATTTGTTTGTTAATGTACGGAAAAGCAGAAAGAGAGACGGACCTCCACACATATAAGGCACGCATATATATAAATAATATGTTTATCCCATACTTCATAAAAAGTAAGTTGGCCACATATTTATAAACGGCCAGACAGAGTTTGTGCATTACACACTTTCGTTGCGGTTAAAAGCTCTTTAAAAGGAATGATCCTGCAGTAGGTTTCACAAATTTTATGAAGCTGATTGCTAATGTGCTCTTTCCTGGCACTGCTGACATTTATGTTAGTTTTAATGGCTAAATTGCTTTTGCGAGAAAGCCACGGAAATGCATTCGCATGACAGCATTGCTGCCTCCTGACTTGCCGGTGCTCACAGGCGACGAAAATAATTAATTCCTCAACTAAAATTTTACAAAAAAAATTCAATGCAGTGAAAAAAAAGATTTGTACGGTCAAAGACGCAGTGCAAGGCAGACCAAAAGACGGTGGCTGGAATTATCGCGAGGAAAAACAAACTGAGCAAAATTTCACCATTATTCACAGCTTTGCTCCTATCAGAAAAGTTTCTGTTATCTAAAAGCTGGACTCAAAAGAAAAGAGAGCACACTGTTTTGTGGCTTTCAGCGATAGCAAACACGCAGATTGATTTCTTTCACTGGCATAGAATGTTCGACAAAAGGAGGAAATAACGCTAAACAGAAGGTGTTCATCTCATATTTTCAATCGTAACCGCTACTATTCTCTGCAGATAACCTTAGCTTAAAAGCGGGACTTAACGCCGGGGTCTCAGTGGCAGATTCTTCGAAACAACGCAGTGAAAGCAATCGATGGAGGAACTCCGAAGCCCCGTCTAGACTTTTGGGAGTGAATACTAGGATATTGCTTTTTACGTATTACCATCCGACAAAGCGCGTTCTGCCGCGAGGAACAGAATTTCAGTCGAATGATACTGATCAGTCTTCAAGACAAACGCGATAAGAAACCGCTAAGGATTTTTGACACCAGACGAACGTAGTAGCATCGAAAAGTGTCAAATAAGTGGCTTTATTCTTGACCTTCTCGTTTTATAGATAGGTATCAGTGCGGAGGATGCTCTCATAAAAAGGGTGGCAATTGTTGGTGGCAATTGTTGCCATCCTTCAACCCAATGGGAGGAAAGAAACGTGGGCAAGACGTTGCTCGATATCAGAGGCCGCACGTAGCGCTGCGTTTCGATGTTGATTGACAACTAATGATTTAGCCGTGAAGAAATTGAATGTTTCCCGCCCAACATTTCTTTCAAGTGCTGCACAAAGGTGGAATTTTAAGCTTTTCAAACGAGATCCCGCAATCACCACGGAAAGTTTATCATTTCGTCGCAGTGACGATGAGAAAAACTTTATCATGTGGAACGTTTGGGCTTTAGAAAAGCGCTTACCGGAAGAGGATATCTTCGAGAGGAGTCTAAATAGTTTCGATCTTCATGAAATTGTGAATTTACTCGGTTACTGTGGGTTTTCCGTGTAACTTTCACTTCGTTCGCTCTCTTCTCATTTACTAGCCAGCAGTGCAGTTGACTATACATCGATTTGCATAACTAAATCTCATCGCGACATGTGAGCTTGTTGTCTTTATAATCGAACCATTGCTGCGCTGTATATGGGCCATTTCTCTTGTACATTTGCTCCGCTAATCATTTTACTCGATCACTGACTCTCTAGAGTTTTTCCTTTTTCTTTTGGTGCATTTCTATGTTATGCAGTTTGTGCATACTAGTAGTGTGCGGAGAGTCATCGCTTTGCTTTACTTTACTCGTATAGTATACACTTCTTTTGTGTCTCTGTTTCACTACTATGCAGCAATTTTCTTTATCCTGCCATGAATAAAGATTACAACATCTTTATCTAAAGGTGAGCCACGATTTACGTCAAAAAGTAAGCTCTTCTCGGCATAATATTAGTATAATTTTGGATGCTTGTCAAAAGACTGAGTCATAATGAGTCATATGAACGGACTCATGCTGTATCCGTTTCAATGTTTAAATTCGTTTGATAATGACAAATGTAATAATGTCGTGCGTTACTTTTTCATTAATGAGGCTTTTTTCAAGTCGCTCTTATGATAGCTGGTTCAAATGCAAATAAATAACAGCGCTGAGCATTGCATTATGACCGATTGAAAACGCAGTCCAACTTCTCGTCGCTATCGTAATCGAAAAAATGGTGACGGGAACGCTATATCGCCAACCGGCTATTTTAGAGCTGTGCGCAATTCCGTTGTTCTGTGTAGATGACAATGAATTTGTATGGGAATTTTTGATGCATCTTCGATTTCTCGACGCTTTGTCATCAGCAATACTTTTATATGAAAACTGACGAAATTTTCAAGCAGCAACGCTGTCATCAAGAGAAGAGTGCTATCGTTATGAAAAGGTCGCTATCGCTAAGAAAATGGCACTACTTTATCCACTGTATAGAAACTCATAAACTAGGGGTGAGCATTTTTGCGAAAGAGCAACGAATGGAGATCTTGAACTGGGTTTCGTTCATTATGAACCAATATGAACTGATAATAAAACATTAAAATTTCCGATTTATTTTTGAGTAATGGGACTTGGACGTTTGAAACCCCTATCTGCACGATGGAACAGCAAGTTTGATTTTTTTTTTGGATTACTTGATCGTCTGTGAGTCGAGTGCTTTCCTAGTGACGTTATTTCGTGAACAGGCGGTCTTCGAAAAACTGCTGCGTTCTCATTTAGCGATGTTCAAAAATAATTGTGATGCACATGTAATCTCAATTTGATATATTTATCCCGTCACTTCTTTCATAATACCTCTCAGTCGGCACTTGCTCGTAACCAATTTTTCATCATCTATTTCTTTTGGTTGTGTTTGTATTCTCTTCTTGCACCACAAACTGTTAAAAACAATTAAAATGACATACTTCCTTTGCCCCTCCCCTCCCCCCTCCCTCAATCGCTTGCCATCAAGCAAAGCAGTCTTGATTCTCTGCTTTATTGAACAAGTTCGTCCACTTCGCCCCAAAAAAAATTTTATTGTCAGAAGTTTCATTTGCCACGGATTCAGTCGTGAGCATAACTCAATTCTTGCAAGTCAGATGAAGTGCAATGATGCATCAAAAGCACAAGATATGCGCGCATATCTCATTCCCC
>JPKZ01000156.1:59108-69361 GCA_000803305.1 Toxocara canis | reverse complement strand
TGAAGACGCATCGTTTTGCCTTGTCCACGAGCGAAGCAGCATCAGTGTGAATTACTCGTGCAACAGTCGTTACGAAGAGCCTTTTTCAAAGGTGTGGTGCACAATGCTTTGGTTATTCATTACGAGCGGCCGTTGGATTGTAGAGAGAATCTACTCCTTCCCCCTTCCGCATCTTCTTTTTCGAATGAGAACAAAGAGGAAAGACTCCATTCCTCTCATTTAAATTCGCTAATTTGCTTTGCGACTGTCCTTTATGGCATGATATAGTGAAAAGTGTAGGAAAAAAGGATAAGAAGCATTGATAATAAATGAATAGAGATTTGGCTGAAAAGTATTGAGCGGTGAATGCTTAAGAAAGTGCGCTCACCTTTTTTTTCAAATGACGCAAATGCAATGCGAGAATTATTAAAAAGCATACTGCGATCGCCACAGTGATTGCCACAGCTGTGAACAATATTGGCGCATCGTCATTCCATATTTTTTGTTGTTGCATGGTTAAGATGTCGCAACGCAATGCTGATTGTTTAGCTGTGTAAACGAAAGTCGATTATCTTCATATTTACTTTGGAATTCACTCAATCGATCGTCCAATTAATTAACTATCTAACTGTTCGGCGAACTGTTAAAGCGAAAAGTGTTTTGAATTGAAAATGCAATTGCAATTTCTTCGAGCTTCCATTGTTCCTGACACATGATAATTATAATAGGCAATAAGACTGAACGAACAAGAACCGTAGTATTTAATAGTTTGAATCGATCGTTCCTCCTCGAAATTTCGCTATTTTAACTTCGAATTTTTTTAAAATCATTTAGACGAAACTTTGGCGCTGCACCAAAATTTGATTTGAACTGAATTATTTACTCTCAAGATTGCTACAATAGCACCGTTAACACGTCCACAACGATCGAACGTCAAATTGTACGGTAGGCGGGATTTCTTTACCAGAAAATGTACTTGAAATTCACCACTAGCCTGTGAAACATCGTTTCTGAAATGATTGAGGTGATTTAATTAGAACTATAATACGCCAGAAGACATTAAAAACGAAGTGTTGGAGCCAATAATTGTGCTGCTAGTAAACGAATTGCGTGTTTTACTCTACGGCACCGAAACTTTCACTCTTTTCAAAGTTTTGGCTCAAATTTTCAAAACGCGGCACTCCGCTTCTACGGGTGCTGTTTTTTGATAATGTCGCAGAAGCAGAGTACGTTATGAAAACTATTCAGCAATGCAGCGCATAAACAATTACGATTTTTAGCAGCACAATCGGAAATCGACTATAATGTTATGAATGGAAACGCATAATATTCGATAATTAACTTTAGAAGAATTACGCTTATTTGTGTCCGAATCGCTGCTGCTTATTGGTTTTTTGTGACGTTTATGCATTTCGAATGATTTCACTTCCGAAACAACAGTTGATTGCCGCCCCTCCAATAAATTATCACTATCTTCAACGCTGTCTTCGCCCACTACAAAAACCTTCCAATAAATTATCACTATCTTCAACACTGTCTTCGCCCACTACAAAAATCTATCTCTGAATAGCAAACGTGGAGACGAACACTGAAACCAAGTGTTAAAGCGCATTTGAAGTGAAAATGCGCAAATAGTTCGCCGACTGCTGCTGGTCAATGTTTGTAGCGTTGTTACTTAATTTGGCATTTTTAAAATTTGTGACAAGAAAGTGCTGCATTTGTGACAGAAAAGCGCTTCGTTTGGGATAAAAAAGATCTGGAACGTTATCAACGATGAGGAGCTATTAAAACCACTGCTATGGAAAACCTGCTGTTTTTGCTATGGAAAAGGAGTAAAGAAAAAATGTTTAGAAGTGTGAAGTAAATAGACTGTGAACCATTAAGAACTCCGAATATGGTCGGTAATTTTTTATGTTGGATGATGATGAAGGATGAAAAAGGAGTAGAAAATAGCATGGAGCAGAGAGTGAAAGCTTGTGGCCCAAAAAATGCCGCTTGAATTGAACGTCTTTGACGACGACTTTCAAAATGCTCTAGCAGATCTGATAGCTTACCCATTTCGTCTTCAAATTAGACGTGCCAATCCCCTCCTTACCATAGAAAAAAATGAAAAAAATTATTCTTACCACATATTATGAGTGACAATTTCTGATTGACTCGGATTTTTTGCGCAAAACAAAAAGATGTTCGAACAAAGAACGACATTCTGATCGGCTCCAATCGGCAAAATATGTGCGCATTTTCAATGTGAAGGCGCCTTTGGTAGTGTAATTGATAAATGAAAAAAGCTGCAACTGGTGAGTGAAAACGATGAAGTGGACGACTTATCAGATAAAGCAATTTACAATCTAATTAGGAGTGCAGGCATCATGGAAATTTCGTCGAAACGTAGGACATCTAAGCGCTGCTGAGATCCGAAGGAAATTCCTCGTAAATCAACGGCTCTGATCCTCGATATGCAAGTTTCCGCAAATATTATCGGCAAGGTTTGGAAATCTGGTCTAATGCGATCAAAATACATAGGCCTTTGCAACAAGAGAAGTAAATGTAAATTTTTGAAAACACCAACTACTCATCTACTGAAATGATCAATGCGATTTGAGGGGCGATTTTCGCTTATACAGCGACAAGTGTGAATCGTTCGAACATTTCGATTTGACGGCGATCGATGAGAAAACACCTCCAAAAAGCACATTTTAATGACTACACGTGAGTATGCATAAGCAGGTTTTCCACAAGCACCGCGACAAAGTGGGAGAGGATGTAGAAGTTAGTGCTAAAAAGAAAAGCGCCACTTAGAACGCCTAACCATCAACGAAGCCTTGTATCCATATACCACATGTCCTCATCGTCTTAATATATTCTTTTTTCATCATTTCCGATCTAGAACACTGCATACGCCATTCGACATGTATATTCGTTTTAGACTTGGTTTGCAACTGTGCGCTCCTTAGACGGCAAAATAACCATTTGCCTATGTGCTGCAATGATGAAGTTCAGAAAAAAAGAAACCGACGAAAAAAAACCAAAAATAGCGGGACCGTTTGGGTCGGTATTCTGCTTACTTTCTAAAATTGCGACATTCATCAGTGAAAAATTCAGTACGAGTCCATTAAACCTCTACGATGTGTCCATGATATTTTTCGAAAACGCCAATTCAACTCCAGAAAATGATAAAACGCCATATATGCTGCGATGACCTCTCTTTGAAGACAAAACGAAGTTGTTGTCAAAAAATGCTCTGCGATATGAGTCAAGTTTTAGAGGACGACTAAAATTTCTGAAAACATAAGCTGTTACATGCTTTGCATGTCTGCACCTTAGATGCGATTTGCTGTTGGGAGATTTAAGCTGGAACTAAATGCTGTTTCCTAACGGAACGAGTGCGAACAGCTGTTGAGGTAAATATGTCGTCGTTCGTCCACCCAGAAAGACCGTGCATTTCAACAGAATGAATACGCTTTTGTAAAATACGAAGAAATGTTCAGAGAGAACAACAATATGTGAATTTATTGGGTTGATTTATTGTTGAAATATGCAGGCGGACTCCTTAAATGATTCAACTTAAATCACTTCAAAAAGGCTAGTGCTCGATAGCGACTGGATGGGATGGTACTGGTCACTTAACGTGAACCTGTCGTCACTTAACTTTATATACTTTTTCAGTGATCACAGTGAAAACGTTTATTAAGCGAACGTTCTGGGATAACTCTCACCTGGGTCGTTGAAGCAGTAAACCTCAAGAATAAGTAAATATTGAACTAACTTACCAAAGTGGGCAGTTCAGGATCCGAGAGAACGAGATAAAAGTAGGGGGGTTGTTTCGTTAGCGAGTGATTGCGAAAGACGCTATTTTGAATTGCTTCGAGCAAATGCCGGCATTTGGAGCGTACGAAGCATATACCGAGCATACCGGTTGTAATATCGAAATCGAAATATGGGTAAGATATATTCAAAACATCCGCACAATCTAGCGCTAACGACTGGCTAACCTGCACATGTTTATCGACAACAACGTCCACCTGGAATCAAGTTAAACATGGGTAATTGTCGTACCAATTACGCGCGAACTACTACTGAAGCAGTTCGCTCATAACAGCCTCCCGGCAAACGCGGGAGGGTGGAGGCGAAGGGGATGGAAGATGGGTTTAAGCAATGAAAGAAATCAGCTGTAAATGCTCCCTCCTTCAACATGTCCCCATTCGCAGCCACCACCTCCCCCCCAACCCCAACGTCCTTATGCTCACCTGTCGTCACTTAACTTTATATACTTTTTCAGTGATCACAGTGAAAACGTTTATTAAGCGAACGTTCTGGGATAACTCTCACCTGGGTCGTTGAAGCAGTAAACCTCAAGAATAAGTAAATATTGAACTAACTTACCAAAGTGGGCAGTTCAGGATCCGAGAGAACGAGATAAAAGTAGGGGGGTTGTTTCGTTAGCGAGTGATTGCGAAAGACGCTATTTTGAATTGCTTCGAGCAAATGCCGGCATTTGGAGCGTACGAAGCATATACCGAGCATACCGGTTGTAATATCGAAATCGAAATATGGGTAAGATATATTCAAAACATCCGCACAATCTAGCGCTAACGACTGGCTAACCTGCACATGTTTATCGACAACAACGTCCACCTGGAATCAAGTTAAACATGGGTAATTGTCGTACCAATTACGCGCGAACTACTACTGAAGCAGTTCGCTCATAACAGCCTCCCGGCAAACGCGGGAGGGTGGAGGCGAAGGGGATGGAAGATGGGTTTAAGCAATGAAAGAAATCAGCTGTAAATGCTCCCTCCTTCAACATGTCCCCATTCGCAGCCACCACCTCCCCCCCCAACCCCAACGTCCTTATGCTCACACTGCCTCACACACGACTGTCGGAGATAAAGGGCATGGTAATAATGCCAGTCAACATAGTCGGCGCATGCCGGCGACGATGGATTTCTTAACACAGAATAAGCAAAATAACTACCTACTGGTACTAAAACATCGGTGAAAAAAACCAAATGTCGTAGCAACTCGAAAATACAAGATAAGCATATGTTAATGCATACGGTGCATGTCTTAGATGCGTATGAACGCATGGGGCGCATCCTCCACTTTCGACTTGCTATGATCGAGATTATCGATGCAAGGTTTCTAAAAGTGTGAATATCGATTACCTTTGCAGGTGATTTACAGCACGAAAGCATAGCTTTTCACTGCAGATGAGCTCGTCAACTCAAACAAAAACCACGGTCGTCGGAATGATCAGCAATGCAAACACTAGCAATGCCACATTTTTGGAGATAAATATCACTGTTATGAGCTATGATGCGTTTGCATTTCATATTAATCACAGCAGTTCCTTTTTACGTTCGTGTGTGTGTGTCTGTCTGTCTGTCTGACAGTTCTAATGAAGAAACAGCGAAGCCGGAATTATGACTCATGACGGGCATTTACCCCTAAATCAATTTCAAAGTGACTCGCCAACTCCGAGAAGGAGCAGTAGGCAGCTGAACTTCATTTAAAATTTACATGAACTTCTTAAGAAAACCTCTTCCATTTCCCTCCTCTGGAATACATTCCCGCTTTTGCTCTTTATCCACCCTCCACCTCCGCCACCACTCAACTGCTCCAAATTTCATCCCGGAACTGTCAAGTAGACTTCCGCGAATTTATCGCGAATACCAAATACAAAAATAAGAAAACATATGTACCTTCCCAACATCTCCTTCATTGGGAATCTCAAATTCGATTCTTTTTTCGAAGTATTCACCAACCACAACAATAAAACAGCACGAGAAGACAAGCCACATAGTTGGCACTATACACAATGACTGAACTGCCCAACACTTCCCATGAATCAAAAGTGCTTCCACTGTTTTGCATACTTTTTGCGCCTTACAGGCAAATAGCCTCGCAACGTAAATCTCGCTTCATCATCAAACCACATCATTACCTCATTACACTGAGGAACAACTGCACGAGCGGCATAGAGTTTCACTTTGTAGTCGAAAGGTACATGTTTTCTCGATCGGCAGTAATCGATTTTTTTTCTGACACAGTATTCCAATCTTCAGGCAATTTTCTGTAGGTAGGCATCTCTTACGAATTTCCCGGGGAGTAGATGTCAACCAATCAGGGAGACGATCCGTTCCTTCGAGGTGCTTTCTCAATTCCGTATTCATGTCTCAAATTAATTAGAGATTCCAGTACGTCGTATTCATGTCTCAAAAATGACCCTCGAATTTACACTATTCCACCGTCCGCTTGAACAATTCCCAAGTATAGAAATAATTGTGCCTGTAGAACCAAGCAGATTTTCAGCGTAAGGAAGGATTCCGCCACATACAAACGCAATTCTGTCAACATAGAAATTAGCCCATATGGGAACAAGCAACGAACCGATAAGCAACTTTCCGGTATTGATGCACACAAGTTTAGAGCACAGCTAACGGTTTCTGTTTGGAAGAAATGCAGCAAGAATACTCGATGGTTCTATAAAGCAAGGTCAACCACAGAATTGTTTAATTAACGCTTCTTAAATATCCCAGTTAGCACTTCTTAACAGTCACTACTTAACTGGAAGCAGTCGAAAGAAAGTTGCTTAAATTGAGTGAACCGCTTCATTAAGACATCTTTAAAATTGTCGGTCGCGTCCCGGGAAGGCTATTTTGGATTGCTTTCAATGCAGTGCAGGAAGGATGGGACGCAATCAGGAAATGATCTAACCAAAGGAAGAAGGATCAAAAGCGACTCCGTCTAAAAACCCGGAAGCCGTTCAGCAAAACGAAAGAACTTCGCCAGAAAAATTATTTGTACCTGAGGACGCTCCAGTTCGCTCTAGAGTACCAAAAAGTCGAGGCAAAAAAGCCCGGTAAAAAAAAAGTTGCTTTTCTAGTTTTGTGAGTCGCGCAGGTCGAGGAACGATTTCACAACGCGTGAGACGGATGAACCTTGCAGATCGATCAGTTCAGTGGAGACATCCGGGAGCGTTATGACCGATGAGGGAGCTCACAAAAAAAGCGAGAAATGCGAGAATAAATTCGAGGCACTGATTTGTCGTGAAACCGCGGGTTCCCTGCACAGCACTGCTTCAACGGCGTCTGAAAGCATTTGGTATTTTCTTAATTCGGCGACACCATCAAAAAAGCCTAATTTGGATGTGTTGTAAGGGTTGGCTGTTACTGTGACGAAACTTGCACTGTGGCTGCGACGCATAGCCACGAAACGGTAACGTATGGTTAGTTGTGCTCGCAAAGCGATCGAGACGCTGTCATCAGCTAACACAAGTTCCTCAAATATCTTAAGCACCAAAATAGAAAAGAAGTTGCAAAGAGTGCCGGACGCATTGAATGCGCTTTCCGCGATCCAGCTTAAAACGGTAAAATAACTGCTCTAAAACGAAGCGAAGAATGTACTGATGCACACAAACGTTCTCGCCTTATTTGCGATCAAACAAATGGGTTTGATGCGCACTGTGGAGTATTGTTGGTGGAATGATTTGCAGGTGAGATCAGCATTGATGAAGTCAATTTTTTGAGAATTTCACGTTCGTTTTCCAAAACAATCACTTTCTCATGCTGAAGTTCACATTTCGAGGCACTTTTAATTACAGTGCAGTTTACAACGCTCTACATCATACGAGCCCGCATTTCGTCCCGAAGAGGTAAACTACATGTTTCGCGTAACTAAATGCCTGGTGCTTCTCTAAGAGTTATCGAAACTCACGTTTTCGCATAAGCATGAGGGGTAGCGAATGTTTTTGCTGGGACGAGAAGCAAGCACCTTAAAACATTGAACTTAAATCTCCTTACAATTCTAAATGCTCTCTTCCTGTGAGCATCGCTTTCTTCCTTCCAACATGCTTTGTTACTGCTAAGAGCGGCATAGTCTGTTTCCGTGTGCGGAAGAAATACGATCGTCGGACGTTTTCCCCACTTTCATATCTTCCTATTTCAAACTTTCAGATGCTTCCAGAATCAAATCAACGAATCTTCAGACGTCGAGCCTCCTCAAGCCTGGTGTACCCAATGTATTTTGAAGTGATAAGTTTATATTACTCTATTGCTGCCGATCAAGTTCTTAATATGCTGATTGCTGCTGTTTGCGGCTCCAAGGCACTCCAAATAAAACTGTCTAAGCGAATCCTTTCTCTCAGTTTGAATTACTTCCTTTCCGCAAGAAACTGATCAGTCAGTTAGTCTTTAAACTTATTACTTTAGGGAAAAACGATTGCGCTGAGGTGGAAGGAGGGACCAAATTTGAAGCGTAGAATTTTAGCCGCTTCCTTTGCGTTCAAAGTATTAAGAGTGTAACTGAATTCGGAACACAGTCTACCAAGAATGGGCACAATTCGAAGACTGTGATGAGGGACGTGGATGAACAAATTCAAGGGTTTACAGCAACTGTAACTGGTACCTGTCTTTGTATGCATTTTCATCGACTATCACGTTTGCATTATCCACATCTGTCAAAATTGCTGATTTTTAGCTCCATTGAAACAAACCGCTTAAGAAAAGCAAAAGCAATTCTTTGCGATATCTATGGGCGAAAATTTACGATTACCTCTGAAGAATTCTTCAGTAATAAACTTAGCGCGATTATGCAGTCGACAAAACCAGGTGACCACGTATTTTCGATAGTTTCTGTTGAGCAGCCGACGTGAAGTTTGCTAAGCCCGTGGACCAATCTAAGGGTTCACTAAATACCAGCAATGCGCGCTACCTTCACATTCGCTCGCACAAAGAAACCTTTATGAAACGGTACTGTAAAGTCATTGGCAATTTAAATCACCAAAATCACAGGAGGATGTGCCGGGATCAATTGCTTCATCTCGTAAACTTCATCAGAAATTGCCAACATATAATTGCAATTAAGAGTTCACAGCAACATGAGAAGCAATGAAAACTGCATGTGGCAAAAACTCAAAAAAATGCAAAGATTGCAAAAAAATATGAGGATCGCAATTGTAACTGCAGAAAAAAATTGTAACTAAAACATAAACCTATTGGTTCGTCCAATAATGGAGAAATAATAACAATTCTCAATGAAACGGATCCATAAAGCTCCCTATTGCCAATAACATCAAATATACGCATAAAGTCTCAAAAAAATGATCAGTGAACCTTTTCATAGTGTAATTAAACACATCATTCTAAAAATCACCCAATTCATAGCCAAATTTAGTTACGAAGCTTTCCCCTTGCCGTAAATTATAATTACCGAATTTCATCTCGATAGCTATTCTGGGTCGTCGCCGCGAAGTGTCTTTCAACGTCTTATCCGCTCTATGAAATTCCTTGCTTCTATACGGCTGCGTAATTTTCATAATATGTTTCCAGCTGTTTTCGACATCCCTCTCGGAGGTTCTTCTTCTTTATTCAACTGATTCAAATCACAAATTCTGCCACCTACAAAATGTTTGCTTGCGCAAATCGAATAAATCTTGAAATCCTTTGTTGATCATAAAAATGCTCGTTTCCGCACAGTGTTTGTCCAACCTTTGTTTTAAACCACTGACTCGGCAAGAATGTTTTTTAGTGATCGCTATCGGCATTCACAGCTACAACCTAAGTTAGCAATCGCCAGTATCGATTATGCACATGCATGGCAAAAACTTTCTGCTGCAACATTTAGGTGTATATTCTGGCGAACAGGCTTGTCTACATATATTATACATATATACAGAACATCACTAATTTTTTAACCTATGGGACACGATAACTTTCTAGAAATTTAATTCTTTCAAATTTCTTTCCTGGGCAACCGGAAAGGGGAGCACTCCCAAAAATTTTCCCGTAGAAAGCATTTTCCATACTTAAATGACCGCCCTCATAACTTTTCAGCAAATTTATATTTTCCCATTCTGCTCACTGCGCCTCGGAGTGTTCCGATCTGTCATCTAGCGGTTTTGTTTTGAGCCCAGTGATAGTCTCCGGAGGCAGAACGCGAATCCGGAAAACCTACTTAAGTATGGAACTTTAGCTTAAACCTATTTTCGAAGGGGGGCTTTTTGCCTCCGCGGGGGTTTTCGCATGAATATGTGGTAAATATTGCATACCGTTTAGGGGGACTGTACAAAAACTAGTAAAAAATTGTAATCGAGAAGAATCCGGCCGAGTTGCGGAACAAAATGTTCGGCTAAATTTCGGTCAGATTTCGGCCGGTCTTGCTCAAATTTGCTAATTGAGTATTATTCTGCATGCTGAACTCGACAATGGGAGAAAAAACCGAGAGAGTTCAAAATTTTCAAACCAAGTTGAATTTTTGTGCTTTTAATCTCCCCT
>JPKZ01000156.1:47882-58935 GCA_000803305.1 Toxocara canis | reverse complement strand
CTCCTGCTCAATTAAGTCCGCCACTCGAATCTCCCCATTTTCGTCACTTTTTAATGTGGTTTCTAAAGATGTATAGCGCGCTCGTGCATGATTTTCCAATTATATAGCAGATTGGAAAATGGGCTTTTTAAACCATTCGTGAATATCGTCAACAGAGTGCTCGCGCACTATATACCGTTAATAGCCGCCGCAAATTTGCTATCTAACAGTGTGAAGGTGAACGAATCTGCGAGGAGCTTGAAACCTCGGAAATGTGGTCGGAGAGTTTTTCCGATACTTGAAAAGGTGTCAGTTCCACATATCGGCGGAGAAGTTTCACCTGCTTGTAGCAGTACAGATGGGTAAGCGGATAGTGGTGAGTCGTGCAATCGTTTCAACACCGGCACCTGTTGGCTGTGTTAAATGCTGCACTTTTTCACGTTCTTTTCTTCCAAATTTCATACACAATAACTTCACAGAAGATGATCCGATCAAGATAGGTTTTGCTTCCTGCAATCAGCAGTTGACGTCCTGTCGATCTTCATATAAAAGCGATCCCGATCGGTTCCGCAGTGATCACATCGAATCGAGCCGCCGGCAACCACAAAATGTCGGTGTTCGAGATTTTGGGGATCACAGACCTTGACTCATGTTGGACGCAGCAAAAAATCGTCTGACGCATTGTGTGGAGCTCGGAAACTCCCTCAACATACCCGGCAATGAGTCCAGCTCTACTCTGGAGATGAAATACAAATCTTCGAAAATGGGGGATCTTCTGATCGTGAGGTGGTGAATAGCACTCGCAACATTTCGAAAAAAATTTTTTTCTCTCCGATTTCGTTGAAAGTCATATCATTCCGTAAAGATCATTGGCTCATTACGAATATACATAACATGAACTGTATCGTGCACGGATTCTCGGAATATTGGGTCCTAAACGTGGAACCTGCTAAGGAATCGCACTAACTTGGGTATAGACGAGAAGCGCTACAATCGGCGAAGCCGCCAGCCCATGAAAAATCGTTGCATGCTCTCCCTGTATTCCATCGATCGGCGAAGCCGCAAAGCCGCAAGCCCGTAAACAAGCACGTGATGCGCCTTTATTCCCACGAGCGACAAAGCAAACTAGCCCATCAGCAGGGTGCGCAAAGCTCGACTTCCCTGCAGCTGACTTTTATTAGAACGCCTGGTGACAGCTGCAATGGTCCGTGCCTGCGCTACCCCAAAGCTCCGTCGAAATGCGCAATGGCGATAGAAAAAGTAAACACCGAAGCCGCGAGCAGACGTATTCATGCTTCGATGGTGATTGTAGGCGTAGCCGAAGCGTACAGGGCGAGCTACAGCTAGGACGGACGATCCGCATCGCGCTGGGAGCGGCGCCCGGCGTTCGCCGCGCCCTTTACTCGCTTTAAGCCGTAACTGCTGAATTCAAACTAAACGAATCCCACTGATCTAGAAAAAAACTTCTTGATGGTTTTGTGGCGAAAAAGGTTCGTGTAATTAACATAACTTCGTGAAGCACGCTATCTTAAAACAGAAATTTTATTCTAGAACCATCGATTTAGCAGGCAGCTTCTGGTGCAACATCGATGTAATTCATAAGAAAAAGTCGGCGGGTGCGGAATGTCGTACAGTGATAGTTGATGCTAAACGCGACCGTCCTCCTCATCTGATTCGATGCTTTCTTCGCGCCGTTCCCGCTTTTGACGCTCTAGCTCGAGCTTGAGCATCTCAAGAATGATAGGCGAGCTGATCGACGAAAGTGATGAGTTGCTGTCGCTCTCACTATCCTCACCGAATGTCTGCAATGCGTAACTCGTACTGAAACATTAAAAATGCGCCTAACTAATGGTGGCTGACCTTGGTTACCGATTCGCGCGATACTGCTCGTTACTTCAGGTCTCTCCAAGGACACTGTCCTCCAGATGAGCTGACGACTAATTTCAGTGAAAGCAATAGCGTCATCTCGAAGGTAAGAGGACGGCGAGAGGAGCGAATGTAGAACACATAAGCGAAATTAAGGGAATGTTGAGTACCATAAAGGTGTTTCATAAATGACAAAAAATGAAAGTCGAACTACATACGCAACCCATTTGCTACTTACAGTACAAGTAAGACTACATTCCGCATCCTTCGAAGATAGGAGAGCGAGGTCTGATGGAGGTCAGGGTATTCTTGCCGTTCTCCTCAAGGACCAAGTGCATTACCTATTTTCTTGGCATCCCTTAAAGGATCGCGAGGAAAACGGCTCGATTACGGTGAGGAGCTGAAGAGACGACTGTCCGACATCATGCAGCAGGCTGCCCGCGTGCGGAAGAGGAGGGAGAGCGAGGTCTGATGGAGGTCAGGGTATTCTTGCCGTTCTCCTCAAGGACCAAGTGCATTACCTATCTGTATTTCGGGGAGGAAAGCTTGAAGCTTGTAAAGTGGAGAGGATGGGGAGGGGAACAGGAAGAGAGGGAAGCGGAAAAACATTAGTCGTTGTAGACTCAAGCTCAGGACTTTTGCTGCCGGACGATTTTTCCTCTTTGCGGTCGTCTCATGCATTGACGGTCTTTTTTATTCACAAAAGTGCAAGTGAATGACGTATTTAGACATTTCAATGTGGCAAAAGCGCTCTTCTAACTGGAAAATTCGAGTTTCTTTCAAAACGCGCGACGTTCCCTAAAACACTGTATTCCTCAAGCATTTCCATTTGTTCCAAACAGTCGGTCGTATCGACGCAATGCTAAACACAGCACAAATATGATTACTAACTGTTCTCTTCGCCGTTCGGATGACGAAGGCAAAATAACGAATTCCTAAAAAAACGTTTCTTGGCACTCAAGTCGTTCGAGCACGCCCAACGCCATTTTAGGAGTTTTTTCGATCCTCTGAGAAAGAATTCAAGCGTATGCAAGTAACAAAACTTTCGAATATGTGCGGGACCCTGAAAAGTAAGTTTCGTTAATATTTTTCTCAACAACAGCATATATTTAGAAGCTAGAAGAACATGAACATGATGTATAGCGATAAGGTGTAGCTCCACCTTCCTTAGTCACACAAGATACTGATTATATTCAAGGTGAAGTCAGACTCCATATGAAGGAGCAGTCGAGTTCCTTTCCAATTTGTTGTCAGTTCGCATGCGCTCTAGGTGCAACCACACGACTACCCAGTGGAGGACTGACTACTGTTTTCGATTACCAGTAACTACCTTTAACCTTTGTATTATTTTACTTCGTTGTTGTCGTTTCCCTTCTTCAACTCGATACCAGTAACGTTAACATTGCCCGTTAAAACGATATGATTTGTTCGGTAAATCTACAAAATCATATGAGGAACGCATCATTTTTCTCAACAACGGTATATATTTAGAAGCTAGAAGAACATGAACATGATGGATAGCGATAAGGTGTACTTCCACCTTCCTTAGTCACACAAAATACTGATTATATTCAAGGTGAAGTCGGACTCCATATGAAGGAGCAGTCGTGTTCCTTTCCAATTTGTTGTCAGTTCGCATGCGCTCTAGGTGCAACCACACGACTACCCAGTGGAGGACTGACTACTGTTTTCGATTACCAGTAACTACCTTTAACTTTGTATTATTTTACTTCGTTGTTGTCGTTTCCCTTCTTCAACTCGATACCAGTAACGTTAACATTGCCCGTTAAAACGGTATGATTTGTTCGGTAAATCTACAAAATCATATGAGGGACGCATCATTAAGCAAAGCGTAATCTGTTCATAAAGCATCCTGGTCGCCTCGAACTCAAATTTTAGTTCGGAAAATTGGGCTCGAGGGCGATGATTCCTCTGCGTACTTTTTCTATGAAATTATGCACCTAACACACATAGAAAATTGTGCCCTGTGCCGAAATTTTGTTTATGACTTCTCATAGGGTCCCGTAGATTATGCATGCCAAATGTCACCATAATATCTGTTCAAGTCCTTAAGTTGAAGCTACGACACCGACAGACGCACGTACAAACAGAGACACCGTAGAGCTTTTATGTGCTTTGCGATGGTGAAAATCGCATGGCGCGAATGTGATTTAAAACAGAGAAACGAAGTGCTGATCGTATTGCAAAACTCAGAAACGGAGCGTTGACCACCGAAGTTAGGCATGGAACATAGTGTGATTGATAAAGTGACGTAATGCCCACATACATTCGCCTTCCCTCAACAATCTTTGCGCATCTGAGTTTACCGCATCATACATATTCGGCTGTTGCTTTGACGACTGAACTTCGCATTTGAACGTTGATGCTGAATATCCGCTTTAACCGTTTGAAATCCCACTAATCGTTCCCCTCACCCTCAGCAAAACGAAAAGAGATAAAAAGTACCGGCAGTGTCATTCTACGAAAGTACTTCAGTACTTCCTGAGGCTGTCCTTTAAGTTTTTTGATTTTTTCAAACACGGGGAAGCAGTTCGATAACTCGAAGCAAGCGCGATATCCGACGCCGTATAGTGGATATACTTTTCCAGTTTTGTCCTCACACGTAATCGAACTGTTCAGCGCCTGCAGACCGTTTTTTCCAATTACAGTCACTTGAAACAAATCTAACACTTCGTTTAGGTAAAGACCAAATAAGTTTCGTGGAAGAAAGGCTCTGCCTGTTTTATTGGCAGGGCCGCAAAAAGGAGTATTTTAGGCGCAAAATTTGTATGAGCGGTCGGATGGGATGAAATCTGACAAATCCTCATTTGCGAATGGTTTATAGGGCTGACTAATTCGATAGCTGAGTAGTCAAAGCGCAGATGGTGTAAACGACGTGGCGCACAATCCCAATAACCGTTTCCAGCATCACAACGAACGAAAAAAAATGGAACGTACCATGCCAATGTCGACTTTCGAAGAAATCTCGTGGACGATCCCCACCCTCTTCTCATGAGCCGCCACATGAACCAAACAAAACAGGAGAACCGTCCACATAGCTGACGTGTCGCAGCTCAGTGACGATTTGTCTTTCGGTTTCGATCAAATACGCATTTGCGCATTCAGATTTCATTGTTGCTATATGCTAATCTGTGTTGCGTATATCCGGATCGGGATTTTTGGTGAATCAAGCTGCAGAAACCTATCAAATTATTATTTAAATTCACCTTACAAAACTGTTGCTGTGTGAGAATAAGAATGGCTCGTGTCCGCATTGAAAATGAGGTCGTCGAAACGACACAGAGGAATGCCGATGGATGTAGGCGAAATAGATAGCTCCGATTATGGCATCAAAGTGGATCCGATTAATTACTGGCACCATTCACGGCAAGGTTATCTTTTTAAAAACGATCATCAGTCGCCAAGATAATTGCTATCTGCTGATCTCGGCTGTGCCGTATAAAAAAGACGATCTCCTCCGAATTGGCGAAAGTTTTTAGCCGCATTAGGCTATAAAGCCGTATGGTATAAAAGAGGGAAAGGAGTTGTGAACATTTCTGCAAAAAAAGTCGAAAGAATGAATCAACAGAAATGAAGTAAGAAACAGCTAAACCACATCTCGCATTGGGCTGTTGTGTTGATATGAATGAGTATTTGATATGTAAAGAATAGATCCGTTATTGAGAACTTGTAGTTTCAGCAAGTTGTAGTTTCCGGAACACAGTTGTAAGTCTGTTGCCTCTGCTGTATGTTAGATACGAGTTTTATAAATTTTGCAGGAAAACCTGATCTCTTCGGCATGTAGTGATAACGAATTGAAGGTGGCAATATTGGTTGATCTAATCGATAACGCACAAAAGATCGGTGTCCCGCGGGACTACTACATCGCATCTCGGAGACCTTCGGATGTTTTAGACAAATCCCGGTCTTATAAAATATCCTTTTCGGGTCATTTAGTTGGCGTCCCTCCTCGGAGCAGTTCAGCAAGGCCGTCACCGAGGTCTGGTTATCGTATTTCCATTACTGCTACTTTTAATACTTATTTATGCGTATTGAGTTACTGTTACTGCCCACTGGCCTTTGCTGGTCGTCTAGTCAAGATTTCGGTTTAGAATTATTGCTTACCTATGCTGATGTCGACCTGCATGGCTGTCAAAACTTAAATCCGCCTTACAAAACTGTTGCTGTGGGAGAATAAGAAGGGCTTGTGTCCGCATTAAAAATGAGATCGTCGAGCGGCACAGAGAATTGTCGATGGATGTATGCCAAACAGATATGTCCGATTGTGGCGTCCGAATAGATCCAGTTAATTGTTCGCATGATTCACGGTAAGCCAGTTTGAAAGTTTATCTTTGCAAAAACGATCATCAGTCGCCAAGTCAATTGCTATCTGCTGATTTCGGCTGTGCCGTATAAAAAAGACGATCTCCTCCGAATTGGCGAAAGTTTTTATAAAGCACTTCGTTTTGCCGTTTCACATTTTCTTAGCTTGCTTCCGTCCTCCATGCTCCATTGGTGTCAACACATTTTTCGACAGTTTCGAATGTCTTCCAAAAATCCGCACATTTTTTCTGTTCGTTTGCATGTTAATTTGTGTTTGCGTGATAGGCTGATCTTCAGGCACCATGCATTCGTTGTCAACGATGATATTCCAAAAGTAAAACCACCCGTCAAGGGTTCTTCACTTAAGAACGACGAAGAAGCAAAGGTATGCTCTGCGTTTGTACGTAATGACCTTCCAGTCATATCTTGCTTTGGCTTGACGGAACTGTGAGGTCGCAAACAATTAGGGGAGGTCTTTAATGATTCAAAATCTTTAATCATTCGCGATTGCGACTGCCATAACAAAGACCTATGGAGAATATGGAGTGACATATGCTTATATATATGGAAACGGTAAGAGTCAACTATTGCTATCCATTTTTTTACTCCATTAAAACAATTATCTAAAATATGCAGTCACGGTGGGCAAATCTTCAGTGATTCCTAAAACCAGTGAGCTGGAAGTCGAGCTCGCGGTCAGGGTCAAAAGTAGGGGTATGGTAAGTTCATGTTAGGATTCTGAAAAGCTAACAAGAGTCCAGCTGTCTGTAGCGTTGTAGCTTCACAGGTTTTAGGCGTCTCAATTACGTCGTGGTCGTCGATCCTCGTCGACAGTGCGCGAGATATTTACGACGATTTCAAACAAAGCACTTCGACGGGGTTTGTCTCCTGAAGGACTTCCGAGAAGGGCATCGGAAGATTCCGAAGGCGGTACAGAAATGACTGATACTGGTTTCACATCTGATCCAGGTTACTTTCCCATCCTTTCGGAACGATTACTTTGCACAATAATTTTCAACGTCCGCTATGGTGTAGGCGGTAATGAGGTTATCCACTGAAGTCTGTCTGCGCTCTTCTTTTATTGGCAGTCTACCCGTTCTTCTTCGTTGATTTTTCACTCGATAGCCACCTGCAAATAGTACTTCTTCTTCGCCTTGGTTTTGAAGCGAACTATTGGAACTGTAGAAAAGACCGTTTTGTAGACTTTAGTAGTGCCACGAAGCTTGACGAAATGCGTAGAACAAGTGCAACAATCTTAGAAACCCATTTTTGCCAGACGCTGGTTATGTGGTGTGGAGGATTACAGAGTAAAGTTGAATGCGAGAGAGCGGATGAGAGAGAAGTGTTTGGGAACTTTGACAGAAACAGCTAGTTGCCAACAGCGCACTAGGGGTGCGATTGTATTTCATTTGCTGTAAACGCTCTGCTTATCAGCTGTAATGCCGGTGGTAAATTTAAAATTTCGGTACATAAAACTCGCTACATAGCGCTCACCAGCGACCAAGCGGTGGATACTTTGCTTCATGAAATCCACATCATTCGCCTCGACGTCCTTGCAATTAACAAAAGGCGCACAACGGGTCTCACCGTGAAATGGAAGGACGGCACTCACGTTCTGCTTGGCGCAGCCGAAGGACGTGTAAGAGGTGTCGGGCTCACTGTGCCCCGCAGGCAACGACTAAAATTATCTCCAGTGAGAAGATGTCGGAAATCCATAGTGAAAATTATTACAGCTTACTCACCCACTTCAGCAGCGGTTTTACGAGGCACTAGAAGCGGCAATACATCAAAGGTCGGCATACACGATTGTTCTCGGGAGTATCAGTGCGAAGCTAGGATAAGGGGAAGACAGTGAACAATACAGTAGGACGCTAGGGTGTTGGAACGGGAAATGAAAGAAGCTAAAGGCTCGCTGATTTCGCTGAGTCTTCCAGATTTTACGTAATGAACTTTTCTTCAGTAAGCGAATGAGAAGACGCTGTTCCTGGCACCCTTCTAACGATGCAACCCACAACGAAATCGACTTCGTCCTCATAAACAACCGAAAAGTGGTGATGGATGTATCCGAGCTCCCGGAATCGGTAGTATCAGTACATTTCGACCATCGCCTTGTAAAAGCAAAGCTTAGGATGGACTTCAAGAGGGAAGGAAGGATTCGTAACGAAGTGTGTTGTGATAGACCAAAGCAATTCGTAGACGACCTTTTCTTGCAAGCTGTTGCATCTGAGGACTGGGATATTCCCGGAAGTAATATTGACGCCGATCTCAGCCACTTTTTCAACAAGTATAACAGATGCAAGGCTGCTGCTACTGCTGATGCAACCAGAAGCGCCAAATGCCGCCTCAATCAAGAAACGCTTACGCTTCTTCGAAAAAGTCGAACGATGGCGGCAGAAGCTAATACAGGTCTAAAGTACGAGCTTCTGTGTCAGGTATTAAGAAGTAAAATGATGAAAGACTACAGTAACTTCAAGAAGGAAAGGCTATGAGAAGCAGCAAAACGCAAGGCCAGTTTGGGGAATGCTTGGAAGGACGTACATTTGCGTTAAAGCACCGTTCCATTGGCGTTTGACGATACTGCAGGTGGCAGAACAATAAATCAAGAGAAAATGAAAGACATTTTAAGTATTTCTACGGACAATTTTTTTCATCCGTTGTTATAGTTTTAATCGCCACATCTGTGTGGAAGCATGCTGCTTTTTCGACCGGATGAAGTCGAAAAAGCAGCATGCAGTACGAAACCAAGGAAGGCTGCAGGACTAGATCAAGTACACGCGAGGGGAAGACGAACAGAAGGTGAACAGCTTGTAAAGGGATTGGGTGCCCGACTCACCTGGCATCTGCAGTCAGGAAAAATACCAGCAGAATGGAAAAGATCCAAAACAATGCTGATCCCAAAAAAAAGTAAACGGCGAAGATACTTGCAACTACCGTCCAATATGCTTGCTGTTGCATATATACGAGATTTTTATGCCAGTCGCGTATATCCACATAGAAAGTGCACCCGACGAAAACTCATGAAGAAAGCAAGCAGGCTTCAGAAAGCGATTTTTCACTATTGACTACATTTTCCGTGTAACGCAGTTGATTGAACGGTGAATACAAAATTTCGCTATTTCTACTCTTTGTAGATTTCAAGAAAGCCTTTGACTCTGTACAGCATAAAGCCGTACTACAAGCTCTATTGAACCAAGGAATTGACGTTATGCATATCCGAATTATTAAAGATTCACGGACAAGGTCATACATGTGAATCATCCTTAACGAAACTCCGCGATATCCTCACGGAAAAGAAAACGCCACAGCCTGTGAAAGCAGAGTTGTTCAACAGCACCACGCATACGAAACCTGGAATATAACACTTGCAGAAAAACGAAAGTTAGCAGTGACTCAGCGTGCCATGGAGCGACGCATAGTGGGCATCAACAGGAGGGATTCGCTTATGCGCCTTCATGGAATCACGTGGATACACCAACTGCAAGATCAAGGTCGACGGAGGAATGATTGCCAGCTGCATCTGCGGAGAACGAATCTACGAAGTTGTGGCTGGCGAAAGTAGACCGCTTGAACACGCTGCAAAATATGCCACACAAGAAAGCCAGTTTCATCCGAAAGGGCGAAAGTTAAAAAGTTTGGATGGAGTTTAGCAAAGAATAACATAAAACGCATTTCTGAAAAGGGGTAGGGAAAGGCAGAGGAATAGAAAGCGTGGACGCCTTATACTTTCTACCCCCGTCCCTTCCCCCCCACCCTCTCCCCTCTCCCAGCACCCCCTCCCTGACTCCTTTCTCCCAATATAAGAGCAATTCGAAGTTAGTAGCATTCCAATAAATTGCTGTCCAAAAAACGCAGTATATGGCAATTATATTTAACAGAACATCGTAAGCTTTGCTAAGCCTGTACGCACGATAAGTTCGTGAAAAACTTTTTTCATTTTTTTTGTTGTCATCACCTGCCCAAATGGCTCGGCGAGATTTGTTAGGCATCCGGATCGAGTAATTCCTTCCAAAAATTTTCCCGTTGGAAGCATCATACTTAAGAGTTCACCCTCATAACTTTTCAACAAATTTACATTTTTACCTCTCTGTTTGTTGCTTTCTGAGGTGTCCAAACCTGCCAACTCGCCGTTTTGGTTTCAGTTCGGAGTGACTCTCCTGAACCGGATTGCAGACCCGAAGAACTCGTATGGAACATAAACTTTAAACTTTTATTTGACGAGGTTTTTTGACCATAACGGGTTACCGCACAAACATGCGATAAAATCGTGATACCTGTTGAGCATTTGCAGAAAAAACGGTCAAAAAATGACAATCCGGAAGAGAGGACCGGCTAAATTCCAGAAGGAAACTTTCATATTTACTCGCTAATTCGGCCGATTTCGCTCAAATTTGGTATTTAGGCACTTCTGGAAAGGAGAATTCGACTTTGGGCAGAAGTTTCCGGAGTCTCAAAATTTTTAATGAAGTTGAATTTTAGCACTTTTTGACCCCCCTTAACTTTTTTCACCTCAACTAAAGGCCCCTTCCTGAACCCCTCATTCTTAACGATTTTCTATGTAGTTTCTAAAAATACACGGCGCGCGCGCGATGTTTCAGTTGTATGGCCTAGTGGTGCCATCGTACCAAAAAGTATAATACTTCTCGTACTGTACTTGTACTTATACCAGGTATAGTACAGTATCGTACCAAATTTAAAATCGCAAGTATAGTATAAGTTCAGTACAGTGCGGTTTTTCGAGGGGTGGTACAAGTACAGTATCCTACCGATTTTTTGGAAAAAAAGTACAATACATCGTACCAAATTTTGACTGTACTTGTACTTAAAATGTACTTCACTCGCGTGAGATGCAGATTATCGCTACCGCGCTCCTACAGTTTTAAACTTC
>JPKZ01000156.1:1211-37955 GCA_000803305.1 Toxocara canis | reverse complement strand
AGGGGGGGGAGAAGGGACGGGAGTAAAAAGTCTAAGGCGTCCACACTTCCTATTTCTCTGCCTTTCCCTACCTCTCTTCAGATATGCGTTTTATATTATTCTTTGCTAAACTCCATCCAAATCTTTTTAAGTTTCGTCCTTTCTGATGAAACTGTGGCTTACTTGTATGGCATATTTTGCAGCGTGTACAAGCTCGCGTGATCACTCACAATCATGAGTGTTCCAATAATTCTTGCTCTCACAACATGTATTGCTTCACGCTTATAGATCTGACGTCGAATCACAATTGGATATCGGAAGGGTAAAATGATATTGTCGAAATGATGAGCTTGAGAAAATCTTCATATGAAGGCGCGTAAGGAAGTGAAATTGAGCATAAAGAAGAGCAAGACAGTGTAATGGGTGAACCACTGAATAGCAACTGTTTGAGAAGCGCTCCAGAGCAGTCAGTGCTAATGCATCTTTTCAGTAAATCCGCCTATTGTTACCTCAAAAATAATCAATCATCACACATAACAGGGCGCCGCAGTTACGCAGTTAACGAATATACAAGCGTTCTGATAAGAAGACGTTTGGAATCCGTGTGTCTCTAAGCCAGCAGTTCCTGGAAAGCTTACAGTGACAAATTTGGTTGCGATAGTCATTTATTCGAAGAATCCCAGATAATCAGTGTCAGTTCGATAGCTTCGTTTTTGGTCGAATCAATGCTTGCTTGAATTCAATGCTTGCATGTTATAGCTTATAGTACGCGGGGGGACCCCTATAGAAGTAACTAAGAAATAGCTGTTAGGTGAAGTGCTTTCAGTTGATATGCATTCCTTTTTGAGCATGCCTTCTAGAGTGGATAGATATATGGATATGAAAGCAGGGATAACAGATTACTCAAAAGCGTAATACATACCAAAATTCATATAACACACCGAGTAGTTCTTCTGTCGGAATAACCAACCGAGCGGACAATCGCATACGCGTGCATAATCTACGTTACGACAGAATAGCCGTAGCATCAATGCGCATCGCTAATACAAATTTCCAGAACTTAATAAAAATTAAGTGGAATAATGGCTTGGAAATTAATTTCAAGTTATGGGGACCGGAAGAAGCAAGGAGACCAGTTGCATGCCCATGTTTTCTCATGACAGGAACGGTTTGACCAATGGTTGTTTTGCTAGCTCATGTAACAAACATTCTTTTGGCCACTTTTATCTCCGCATGCAAATTAACAAATATGGAGGTGCAGTGATCTTTAAAGATATAATACATCGCTTTTTGCACAGGTCGCAAATACGTTGAACGCGACTGTAAACGTGATAAAATCGATCCAAACTTTAAAAAACATGAGAGTGGAGGGGAGGGGGGAGAGGGTGCTGACGGAAATGTTCAGCGTCTTATCTGTTGTATGAAAATCCTTGCTTCGATACGGCCGCGCGGTTTTCATGTTTGCAATTGTTTTCCACATCACTTTAAGAGATTCTTTGTTCGTCGTTCAGCTGATTGAAGTCACAAATTCTGCCACCTCCAAAATGTTTGGCTGCACAAACCAAATAAATCTTCGAACTCGTTTGTTGATCATAAAAATGTCCGTTTGCGCACAAGTGTCAACCCAATCTTTTAATACCCGCCGGCTCGGCCAGAATGTTTATTAGTGATCGCTATCGGCATTCACGGCTACCATACAAGTTAGTAATCGCTCGTATGGCTTTTCCATGTAGTTTGCACAAACATTCTGTTGCAATATTTAAGCGTATATTTTGATGAACAGGCTTGTTTCAAACAAAATTTTATTCCAAAAACCATCGATTAAACAGGTAGGTTCTGGTGCAACAGCGATGTGATTCATTGTAAGAAAAGCATGGCGTGGATCAGGAAGGTGATAGGTGATGCTTTATGCTAAACGCGACTGTCATCTTCATTTGATTCGATGCTTTCTTCGCGCCGTTTCCGCTTTTGACGCTCTAGCTCGAGCTCAAGCATCTCAAGAATGATGGGCGAGCTGATTGGCGAAAGTGACGATTTGCTGTCGCTCTCACTATCCTCACCGAATGTCTGCAATGCGTAACTCGTACTGAAACATTAAAAATGCACCTAACTAATGGTGGCTGAGGTTGATTACCGATTTGCGTGTTACCGCTCGTTACTTCAGGTTTTGCAAAGGATACTGTCCTCCAGATGAGCTGATGATTAATTTTAGTGAAACCGATGGCGTCACCTCGAAGGTAAGAGGACGGCGGGAGGAGCGAATGTAGAACACGTAAGCGAAACTTACGGAATGTTGAATACCATAAAGGCGTTTCATAAATAACGAAAAATGAAAGTCGAACTACAGACGCAACCCATTTGCTACTTACAGTACAAGTAAGACTGCATTCCGCATCGAAGTGGATCAAAATTTAGTCTCGACGCACATGAGCAACTAGTTGCACCTTCTTGGTTGTCGTTGAGAAAGTACGAACCATAGGAAAACTCACTTGAGCCTTCGCGCAGCAGCACTGCAACGCGACGATGCACACGAGGCATAACGCCACAATAAACGTCACTCCGATGGCAACAATGAGGATGGTGTTCTCAGCGGGCGTTAAAATGCGCTTTCGGTAGAGTCGAGTCGGTTGTGCGCTGCGCCCTTCGATTTTCCAGTTCGTTTTATTTGCGGATTTACTGGCTTAAGGAAACTTGTTACGATTTACTAACGCTGTTATTGGTTGTTGGTTATATTTAGATGTTATAGACATCCCAGCAAGGTGTTTTCCGTCCCCCCCCCCCCCTCCTCCCTTGGCTTTGTGGTGCGGATTTCGTTCAGTGACCATCGCTGTTGTTGACCTGAAGTGAGAATGCCGAAAAAATAGAATTGCTGGCGGTGCGGTACTTTTCTTTCATATATGTACACGTGCGTTTTTGGGATGGCGTTTTATGGTTACAAAGGAGAATGTGTAATGTTGTGTTGTATTTATGCGCATTAAAGGTTAAGCTGAATTCGTGGTTTTCTTATGGATCACACGCCGAACCACCAGTGGATATTCGGAGGGCAAAAGGATATTTTCGAAATGCTGAGCTAGAGTAAGACTTCATATGAAGTAAAAATCAGCGTGAAGGACAGTAGGTACTTGTCAAAGGAGCTCCTACCAAAAGAAGAGTACCTGCCAAGTTTCATGCACTATATTCAGTGATTCTGTCGATACAGCTAACCGAGAGGGCAGTTGCACATGCGTGCATAAAATGTATAACCGTAGAGTACCCGTAGAATTAATGCTTGTCGCTAATACAAATTTCCAGAAGTTAATAAAATTTAAGCCGAAGAATTGTTTTGAAATTAATTTCGAGTCATGGGAGCCAGAGGAGGTAGGGGGACCAGTTGCATGCCCATGTTTTCTCATGACAGGAACGGTTTGACCAATGGTTGTTTTGCTAGCTCATGTAACAAACATTCTTTTGGCCACTTTTATCTCCGCATGCAAATTAACAAATATGGAGGTGCAGTGATCTTTAAAGATATAATACATCGCTTTTTGCACAGGTCGCAAATACGTTGAACGCGACTGTAAACGTGATAAAATCGATCCAAACTTTAAAAAACATGAGAGTGGAGGGGAGGGGGGAGAGGGTGCTGACGGAAATGTTCAGCGTCTTATCTGTTGTATGAAAATCCTTGCTTCGATACGGCCGCGCGGTTTTCATGTTTGCAATTGTTTTCCACATCACTTTAAGAGATTCTTTGTTCGTCGTTCAGCTGATTGAAGTCACAAATTCTGCCACCTCCAAAATGTTTGGCTGCACAAACCAAATAAATCTTCGAACTCGTTTGTTGATCATAAAAATGTCCGTTTGCGCACAAGTGTCAACCCAATCTTTTAATACCCGCCGACTCAGCCAGAATGTTTATTAGTGATCGCTATCGGCATTCACGGCTACCATACAAGTTAGTAATCGCTCGTATGGCTTTTCCATGTAGTTGGCACAAACATTCTGTTGCAATATTTAAGCGTATATTTTGATGAACAGGCTTGTTTAAAATAAAATTTTATTCCAAAAACCATCGATTAAACAGGTAGGTTCTGGTGCAACAGCGATGTGATTCATTGTAAGAAAAGCATGGATCAGGAAGGAAAGGCGCATAGGTGATGCTTTATGCTAAACGCGACTGTCATCTTCATTTGATTCGATGCTTTCTTCGCGCCGTTTCCGCTTTTGACGCTCTAGCTCGAGCTTGAGCATCTCAAGAATGATGGGCGAGCTGATTGGCGAAAGTGACGATTTGCTGTCGCTCTCACTATCCTCACCGAATGTCTGCAATGCGTAACTCGTACTGAAACATTAAAAATGCACCTAACTAATGGTGGCTGAGGTTGATTACCGATTTGCGTGTTACCGCTCGTTACTTCAGGTTTTGCAAAGGATACTGTCCTCCAGATGAGCTGATGATTAATTTTAGTGAAACCGATGGCGTCACCTCGAAGGTAAGAGGACGGCGGGAGGAGCGAATGTAGAACACGTAAGCGAAACTTACGGAATGTTGAATACCATAAAGGCGTTTCATAAATAACGAAAAATGAAAGTCGAACTACAGACGCAACCCATTTGCTACTTACAGTACAAGTAAGACTGCATTCCGCATCGAAGTGGATCAAAATTTAGTCTCGACGCACATGAGCAACTAGTTGCACCTTCTTGGTTGTCGTTGAGAAAGTACGAACCATAGGAAAACTCACTTGAGCCTTCGCGCAGCAGCACTGCAACGCGACGATGCACACGAGGCATAACGCCACAATAAACGTCACTCCGATGGCAACAATGAGGATGGTGTTCTCAGCGGGCGTTAAAATGCGCTTTCGGTAGAGTCGAGTCGGTTGTGCGCTGCGCCCTTCGATTTTCCAGTTCGTTTTATTTGCGGATTTACTGGCTTAAGGAAACTTGTTACGATTTACTAACGCTGTTATTGGTTGTTGGTTATATTTAGATGTTATAGACATCCCAGCAAGGTGTGAAAATATCGTATTTTCCTGAATATGTACTCCTTCCACCTTTGAACTGAAACCGTTTCTCCTCTAATAGAAACCGTCTGCTGAAATGCTGTGGAGTCTCCTTGAAGCCTTGAATGGAGTCTCCTTCGCAAGCCTAAAAGCGAAAACGCTGGCGTTCTAATTTTCAGGTATCGCAGTTACCGGAGTTCTGTTGTTATCACGAAATCTTATTAAAATTTAGTAAAATTTTGCTCAAACGCATTTCACTTCTCACCATCTACACATGATACTTCTGAAAAAAAATCCAGAAATACGACCAGTTTTGGTCTCATGGATTTGAGTCTTTGGAAATTTTTCTCCTAAAAGCATAAGAGATCCACCTTCTTCTCCGACTACATCACCGACTTGCTTTTCTTTTCCTCCGGTCTTTTCTTCTCCTCCGGCCTTCCCTTCTCCTCTCCCGCTTCCTGGTTTGCCGCTGGAAACGGGTATTGAGAATATTCCTATAAAAAAATACCTTCATCAATTGTAATGTCACTTGTTAAGGAACCCGTCGCTATTGGTATAAGACCTAGCGAGCTGAAAACCTGAATTGAGTGCGGAGTTCATGACTGAGTTAGTTTGCAAAATTCGCGAAATTAGAGCGTGATTCATAGCCTGGCTTCAACGCATTTTGTGGTGATGCTGCATAAGGTCAATCAGTGTGTACACACGAAGATTAAATTGCCTGCGTACCGTACGTTCCGCACTCGAATTTTTTGCTGGTCTTTCGAAGATTTCTTAACATGTCACCTAAATGGGACCTGTGCTTATTAATTCTAGAAGACGGAATTAGAAGTGGAATTTATTGATGTGCTCTGCCCTGTGGCGAATAAGATCTACGCATAAGCACTGGTTTAGTCGTAAGCCGAAATGGCGCACCGCGGAGTCAGAATCGTCTGCAGTACATGTTAACAGCCTGCGCGTTTTATTGGTTGTTACTTCGTGCTTAGTACTCCAGTGCATTAAAAACGGAATTTAAATTGAATATGCAAAATAAAATCCTGAGGAAACGCGACTCCGAAGTCATAATTGGCTGTAACTTTAAGAAATCTTTGTTTTGGTTTTCTAGGACGCATTTGATAGTAAACGAGATTTGAGACGGCATATATAACCGATAAAATTCATTACAATAAACGTTTGATTTGGTCTTGCGGATACGATATTTGAATCATCATATTGCGAATATATTACGGTTGAGCGATGATTTAGGAGAGCTTCTAATAACAAACAGAGGTTCCCTGCGAGAGAGATCAGATCACGGATATAGAACAGCTTTGCTGGAAATCTTGTCATGCTCTGTGGTGGACAATCAAGAACTCGCTGTGCGTAACGCCAAGGCCTGTAGTAGTATATGTGCGCCGTAGCTGGCGATGAATGTGGATTGCGAAGCACCAAGTGATTACGCAACTTCATCACAACATAAAGCTTGCTTAAAATAGTTAAGGACACTACAAACAGCTGTGTTGCGGTTTGTATGTCGTACACTTATTATCGTTAATTAGTCATCCGCCTAGAGTATGGAAAGGGAGGGAGGAGGGATGGTTCCGCTCATAACACTTTAAAACATAATGGAATTTTACCTCGGCTTTTTGATACGGGAATTCTACGTCCACCTAAGGGCTTATCGCCTGTAGAAATGCGTTGATCGTTAAGAACCATCGGAAATCAGGGGAGCTGAATTTCCTTTCACATGTCGCCTGGTCTTCCCATTTCCGCATCCCTCAAAAGTTCGCGAAGAAAACGGCCTAATTACAATTTAAAAATGAGTATGAGGAGCTGACGAGACGATTCTCGGATAAAGCATGCAGCACATTGCCCGCATGCGGATGAAGGGAAGATGAGGGTCTGATGCAGGTCAAGGTATTCTCGCCGTTCTCCTTAACGACTTAGTGCATCACCCATTTGTATTGCGGGAAGAAGAGTTTATAAGAGGAAGGGGGCGGGAAGAGAAATAGGATGGAAAGGAACCGGAAAACATTAATCGTTGTGGACTAGGCCCAATACTTCTCCTGCCGGGCGGATTTTCCTCTTCAGCGTCGTCTCACGCATTGCCTGCCTCGTTATATTAATAAAAGTGCAAATGAATGACATATTCGAAGATTTCCGTGTGGTGCAGGCGCTCTCCTGACTGCAAAATTTGAGTTTCTGCCAAAACGCGCGACGTTCCCTAAAACACCGTATTCCTTAAGCATTTCCATTTGTTCCAAACAGTCGGTCGAATCGACGGAATGCTAAACACAGCACAAATATGATTACTAACTGTTCTCTTCGCCGTTCGGATGACGAAGGCAAAATAACGAATTCCTAAAAAAACGTGTCTCGGCACTCGCTCCGTTCGAACACACCCAGTACCATTTTAAGAACGTTTTCGATTCTCTGAGAAATAATTCAAGCCTGTGCAAGTAACAAAACTTTCGAATATGTGCAGGACCCTGGAAATTAAGTTTCGTTACTGTTTTTCTCAACAACGGTATATATTTAGAAGCTAGAAGAACATGAACATGATGGATAGCGATAAGGTGTACTTCCACCTTCCTTAGTCACACAAAATACTGATTATATTCAAGGTGAAGTCGGACTCCATATGAAGGAGCAGTCGTGTTCCTTTCCAATTTGTTGTCAGTTCGCATGCGCTCTAGGTGCGACCACAGGACTACCCAGTGGAGGATTGACTACTGTTTTCGATTACCAGTAACTACCTTTAACTTTGTATTATTTTACTTCGTTGTTGTCGTTTCCCTTCTAAAGGTCAACTCGATACCAGTAACGTTAACATTGCCCGTTAAAACGGTATGATTTGTTCGGTAAATCTACAAAATCATATGAGGGACGCATCATTAAGCAAAGCGTAATCTGTTCATAAAGCATCCTGGTCGCCTCGAGCTTCGGGAAATCGGTTATTACTTTGACGTACTTTTTCTGTCAAATTATGCACCTGACACATATAAACATTTGTGCCTTGCGCCGAAATTTTGTTTGAAACTTCTCATACTGCCTTGTAGATTATGCACGCCAAATTCTACAACAGTGTCTCTTCAAGTCGTTTAGCTGAAGCTACATGACCGAAAGACCGACAGACCGATAGACGCGTGGACGGATACGGACACCGTAGAGCTTTTGTGTGCTCTCCCGATGGTGAAAATCGCATGGCGCGAATGTGATTTAAAACAGAGAAACGAAGTGCTGTTCGAATTGCAAAACTCAGAAACGGAGCGTTGACCACCGAAGTTAGGCGTGGAACATAGTGTGATTGAGAAAGTGACGTAATGCCCACATACATTCGCCTTCCCTCAACAATCTTTGCATCATATATTCGGCTGTTGCTTTGACGACTGAACTTCGCATTTGAAAGTGAAGTTGAAAATCCGCTTTAAAGTTAGAAATCCCATTAATCCTTCCTCCAGTAGAACGAAAGAAGGGAAAAAGTACCGGCTCTGTGAAATTGGCAATGAACTCCATTGCTTTCTGAAACGTTGCTGTAGCTTTACTTAATTGTTTAAATGCGGGGAGGCACTTCGAATGCTCGAAGCAGGAAGGCTTTCCGAGGCCGAATTGCGGATATATTACACCACTATTGTCCTCGCACGTAATCGAGGTGTTCAGCTCCTGCAAACCGTTTTTCGAGTTACGATCACTTGAAGCAAATCAAACAGTTATTTTCTGGTAAAGATCAAACAATCTTCATCGAACGGTTCCCGCATATTAAATTGGCCGGGCCGGAGGAAGGAGAACTTCTGGCGCACAATTCGTAGCGGCGGTCGGATGAGATGAAATCTGACTATTGCTCGTTTGCGAATGATTTATTAAGGTTGCTTATTCCATGGCTGAGTAGTCAAAGCGCAGATCATGTCAAATCGCATGGCGCGAATGTGATTTAAAACAGAGAAACGAAGTGCTGTTCGAATTGCAAAACTCAGAAACGGAGCGTTGACCACCGAAGTTAGGCGTGGAACATAGTGTGATTGAGAAAGTGACGTAATGCCCACATACATTCGCCTTCCCTCAACAATCTTTGCATCATATATATTCGGCTGTTGCTTTGACGACTGAACTTCGCATTTGAAAGTGAAGTTGAAAATCCGCTTTAAAGTTAGAAATCCCATTAATCCTTCCTCCAGTAGAACGAAAGAAGGGAAAAAGTACCGGCTCTGTGAAATTGGCAATGAACTCCATTGCTTTCTGAAACGTTGCTGTAGCTTTACTTAATTGTTTAAATGCGGGGAGGCACTTCGAATGCTCGAAGCAGGAAGGCTTTCCGAGGCCGAATTGCGGATATATTACACCACTATTGTCCTCGCACGTAATCGAGGTGTTCAGCTCCTGCAAACCGTTTTTCGAGTTACGATCACTTGAAGCAAATCAAACAGTTATTTTCTGGTAAAGATCAAACAATCTTCATCGAACGGTTCCCGCATATTAAATTGGCCGGGCCGGAGGAAGGAGAACTTCTGGCGCACAATTCGTAGCGGCGGTCGGATGAGATGAAATCTGACTATTGCTCGTTTGCGAATGATTTATTAAGGTTGCTTATTCCATGGCTGAGTAGTCAAAGCGCAGATCATGTCCTCCACATGGCGCACAATCCCAATAACCGTTTGTAGCAGCACAACGAACGGAAAAATGCAACGTACCATACCAATGTATACTGTCGAAGGAATCTCGCGGATGACCACTTTCTCAACTTCGTCAGCCGCGGCGCCAACCAATAGTGGTCACACACTGATACGCCCGTGCAGCCTGCGACATTGACCGCTCCTCAGCGCAAGTACCTTCCTACAGCTGTTAGTTCATTCCAGGAATCTGCTGTCAATTGCGCGATAAGCGCATGTGTAGACCATGAAGTGGCGCGCTGACACGTTCACATCACGCACGATTGCGGTGCTGCATGCGATCTCATGTACCGAGAGGAAAGGCGTACGTATATTTTTTGCGTCAAGTATGATCCTTTAAAAATTTTAATGACTAAAATTATCTACATTAAAACGTCAAGCTGAGCTGGGGGTCCACACAATATGGCAAGTTCGATGTTTCATACTTCGTTTTCCTCCTCCTCTTCCTGTTCCACCATTGCACCATCTCTGCGCATCTGCTTTCGCAGCTGTGTTTCGAACTTGCGAGAACTGGCTGGCGAATTGACCGGCGATAACGAAGAAATACTTTCTGAATCAGTCAGTAAGTAGGCGTGGAGTTTGTTATTTGTTAAACACGTGTGGCAATCTGAATTGACTAAAGGCTAACAGAGCGCGCTACTTTCACGTTCGCTGCCTTCCACAAACGTAGAGATCGTACAGAGCAACTTTTAGGGAACGCTACTCTCAAGTCATTGGCAATTTAAATCACAGGAGGATGTGCCGTGATCGACTGCTTCATCTCGTAAACTTCATCAGAAACTGCCAACATATAATTGCAATTAAGAGTTCACAGCAACATGAGAAGCAATGAAAACTGCATGTGGCAAAAACTCAAAAAAATGCAAAGATTGCAAAAAAATATAAGGATCGCAATTGTAACTGCAGAAAAAAAATTGTAACCAAAACATAAACCTATTGGTTCGTCCAATAATGGAGAAACAATAACAAATCTCAATGGAACGGATCCATAAAGCTCCCTATTGCCAATAACATCGAATGCACGCATAAAGTCACAACAAAGAATGAACAACGGATGTTCTCATAGTGCAATTAAACACAGCATGCTAGAATTACAGCGAAACCAACTCAAAATTTCCACTCCAAATTCCGAATTTATGGGCCCCGTACCGAATTTATGGGCCTCCTTCTTAGAAGCAACACATACATATAGGATAGGGGCTCAAATCAAACAATAAACGTATAGTAAAGTCAAAATATACAGCATATGCATAAATCTGTGATGCACTTCATAATGAAGAGAAAACCATCAAAGAAAAAACATTTGTGAAATTAAAAAAACTCAAATATCATTAGTAAACAAAATAGCGGTAGGAAACAATATCGCAAAAACAATTAGCAATTCCAGTGTTCCACTCAAATACATCACTCATATATTCTCGACATCATCCCGCCGCTGCAATCATGCTCTGCTAATTTACTCGAATAGTGCTCTACTGTTGCACTTGTCTCGGCAAAACTGCTCAGCATGTGAGAAGAAAACAATGTGAACGCACCCAACGTTAAGTATAAGTAAAAAACGAAAAGTATATAGCTATGTGAATAATACAAAACAAGGAATTGCACCGTCTTCACGAGAACGATATAACTGTCAAAAACTTTATCAAATCGAAGATTTTTCACCGAAATTTTGTCTTCCACTTATTTGAATTCACTTAGAACACGTTACTTTTATCGTATCTCCTTCAGACATTAGCCCCTACTAGTGTGTAGTAAAAAGAGTATCTGTTTCTTTGAGTAAGTATTTCCCCATCCCTCAATATAAGCCTCCGCACAAATCTGTCACGAAAGAATCATTTCCGAAACGATATCGTCATCGATATCGTTCAATAGACACTATCTGCTTCTGCGAAAAGCTGCGAAAAATAGAAAACCGTCCCGTAACAAAACTGCTGTGCTAAATATTCCATTCTCAACGTCTGCAATTCGGGCGACTATGCATGACTGCTATGGACTTGCTGTTTTATGGGAATCAACAATACCTAAAATCTCGTTGAACATGCTATCCTGTTGACTTGGATCGAAATTTTGCACGATCTGGCTGGCCAACTGCGCTACCATCTTTTCACGCACGTGTTCGTTGATTCGGTTCATGAGGACGCTCATCTCTTCGGGGCTCAAATCCTTCAGCTTGTTCTTCATCGTATGCATAAAGCTATCGCTGCTTGATTCCGCTGTTAACGATCTTCGGCTGGATGACGCGACAGATGCAAGGGTCGTCGACGAGACTGCCTGAACAATGAAGGTTGGCTGTTTGCGAACATCTAGATCGCTGTCTCATTCTTAGTACTCCATGCGTAAAATGATAATTACGCAACCTATATATAGTCTACCAAAGGTTCAAACTATTTTTAAAAAAAGACCGAAGTATTCCGTAAACACGTTCCTCAAAAAACCATCGAACTTTCTATGATTTATACATCAAGCAACTTCAATTCCAACGGACTAGACTACAGGTGGGAGTCTCAAAGCGAACAGACACTCACTTGCTGCCCACTCACGTCTCTACCGATGTCACATTCAGCAAACTCCAATGATTCCATTTATCCAATACTTCGTGATCTTTTATGAAGCTCTAAAGAAAATTCTTTCAAATCTCAGCCCTCCCACACCTTTCCCTTCTCCGCCTTCGCCCAACTCTCATTTGCAATCGTTCGGCACCGCTTCCCACACAGCCCTTAAAATATTCTGAGGACCCTTTAACGTAAAGCATTTAACTATGCTGCTTCCGAAATCCTATCCAAAACACCACCAACCAAACTCTACGACAGCCCAAAGCAGTGTAGTTGTTGTTTTGTTGTTGTTTATTTATTGTTGTTTTTATTTTCTTTTTTTGTCGTTTTTTTATATTTTTTTATTTTTGTCGTTTATATATTTTATTTTGTTTTCTTTTATATTTATATTTTATATTTTTAGTTTTTTACCTTTATAAATTGTTTATTTATTTATATTTATCTTTATATTTTATCTTTCACCAGACTATCATACATTTTCATTTTATATTTATTTATAGTTTATTTACGCAACAATTTTATTCTACTTCTTTAGCTGTTTTATTTCCGGAGCAGTATAAAAAGTTGCGTCCTTTCTTATATACATTATTTTCGCAAAATCTGCCTGATGTGCAGAACAGATGGTGTTATGTCTTTCAAATGTTTGCATGAAAAATCTCACCTGACTTTCTTCACCATCCGGTGTCGCGAAAACACTTTTTCCTCCAACTGCAAAAAGAATTCATTTAGGAACCCTGAACACGCAGTTAAACAATCTTTTTGAATGTATAGTTGTTATCAACACTTAAGAAATGCTCAAGTGCCGTATAATCTTTATTAAAAACCTCATCGGCCCGAAAAGAAAGAAGCACGGCATATGTCAGATTTCAGGCGACCACATCTTTCATTTCTCATCATATCCATTAGCAGCTCAACCTCATTCGTCGTCGTTAACTCCTAATCGAACACCCAACAGCGACATTTACCTAGAATTTCGACCTTCGTGGGGCTACAACTAAATTGTACGGCAGCCCAAAAAGATCAAGGACAACGATTCTCTACCATACGATAATTTCATCAGCATACCGATCATCGCAACTTGCTTTCTGCCTAAAATTTTAATTACGTCGCGATCGCGCGAATGATATTGTATCAGAGTGAAACTGTAGATAAAATGCCCAAAAAAATTACTTGCAAGTAGCGAACTTAATGAACTTCGTTTATTCTTTGCCATCGTCGTCTGAATCGGCGTAACCGCTGAACCCTAAAAATTGATGCTGTTCTGTAATTCATCTTCTTGCACCAAAATTAAACCGTCACGCGGACGTAGCAACTGTGTTAGCACTAAAACCGATGAAAATCTTGTTCTAGGCTCATTCTTCGTTTCATTCACGAAACTACCGATCAAAAACGTTAACAAAAAACCAGCAAGTCCACGCGCATTAAGTTTTACTGAATTTATTCACACTCTACCTATCTCACGCGATCGGATCGTTTCAGTGACATCCGCGAAAGTGTTCTGAGAACAAAAAACAACAAAATAAAACTGTAGCAGTCATCGAACGATCGAAGTGATGGCAACAGAAACAATCAAAATAGGAAAATCGGCGTAAATTAATGATTTTTGAAAACATCCAAAACAATGACATTCATAACAAGCCAGAAGAAAACCCTCCCATGCTGGCAAGTGAACGCAAAGGGATGACGTTGCTATGCGCGACTGAAGATATAGGTTAGCTTTAATAGAATAAAACAAAATGCTCTCTACAAGTAAGCGAAATTGGCGTGTAAATATTCTACATAGGGCGACATGGTACGTCACAAATGTTCATCGAATGCGGCAAGGCCTCCCTATGCTACCTAGCATTCTTGGCCGCCCTAATAATGCTTGTCCACCTAATCCGAACGAATAAAACAAAAAAAGGACATATAAATATACCGTTGCGACAATCGCAGTCGCCAGTGCCGGTGGAATACGCTGTTGAGTGTGTTGTGCGGTCTGTACGCTAGCTCTCTTCGTAATCAGCTCTCGACGCTCATAAATACGATACTTAAGCTTTGATGCCAACGGTAAGTATCGCTTCCAACCCTTCTCTTTCGCAATCTGATGGATCAGCGCGTAGAGTGCATTCAGCGGAATAGTATTCTGTTTAGGATACTGTTTTAGCAATTCCACTAATTGAGGTGCTCTCTCCTCAGCTATATAGGTGAGTCGACTACGTCGAATGAAACCGATCAAATAGGTGATTATTTGCTGTCGTACTTGCTCGTGCACTTGTTTGTTACGTCGAATCGCAAGCGGAATTAGGGACGAGTAATCAAGCTCTTCTAGAATACCCGAGAATGACATTGTAACGCCTAGTTCTTCAACTACTCTCCGCCGGAATGTCGAGCTTAGCGGACCTTTAACATCACGTTCGAATAAACCCTTTATGGCTGCCTCTAACGATCCTGAAAAATGCACAAATCAAAAATGTCAAAACAACCAATCTTTGTAAACAATCTTAATCGGGTAAAAAAGGAACATAAGGATGGTGGACATGTCAACAACTAACATGAACAATGAAACGCACCTTAAAGCGCCAACGTATTATGCATATGCTGACAAATTTGACCGGAAAATATGTTCGACCCCAAGGCGCGAATTGCGAACGTCAGCTTTGTTGGCAGTTCGGTCAATTCAAACAGCTTATGCAATGGTCGTGAATTTTAAAGAAAAGACAACAAACAATTTAAAGCATCATGGCCTACTATACAGGCCAAGCGTTCATGAACTCCACTTGGCCTTCAAACTGGTACCCCTACTTCACTAGCTGCTACTTTTGTGACAATCGTACTTCAATAAAATGATGCAGAAAAGCTGACAATTCCTCGTGGTATGATGCAACCCAGCCATCTAAGCAAACTTAGCTCTGTTGTCAATGCGTTAGTTCTTGAAGGTAACAACTTTCGTTGCAGCGACCGAACAGCGACCATCTGCTGAGAGATACCTTACAGAGAAACCTTAAACAACAGCGACTGCAATGTGAAGGCTACCGGCTAAAGATCTGTCATCGCATTTGAGAATGAAAAAGGCGATATTTAACAAAAGGGAATGTTACTGTTACCTTGATCTGAACACTGCTCATCATCGAAATCTGCTAGAGTAACGTCCGCTTGCCTGACGGTCTGTAAAATATATCTGACTAATATCAATATTATATGTCTTGTGCATAATCACCCAGTAAAAAAACCATCAGAGGCGATCACAATTACTGACCGACGATTAACACGGCAATAAAACAAAAGCATGAAAGTTAATGGCAACTGTCCCGTGGAGGTTAACGATACGTGAACGGTCAAATAATGGCTTTGCTCTTTGGAAGTTCCCACTTCACTCATATCAATCATAAATGGGCAATCCTCTAATTTTCTGGCTCTCCCCCACCCCTTTCCCCTTCTCAGCGAATTGCAGAGACTAGTGCAAATAAGTTTTCTCGAGAGAGACCCCGCACGAAATGACCGGAAAGCGTGATAAAATATGGGGAGAAAAAAACGAAGGGGGAAGATGCAGCTCATTATAGCAAGAGAAAAGACAACGTACTTATTTTTATTACTTAACAAATAGCATTTAATGGTGGTGTTCGCTTTCACACAGTGAATTCAAGAATACTTGTGATGAAGCCGAAATGCTCACAGATTGCGTAAATTCCGAAAATCGCGCAGAGGCTGTATATTAAGGATTTCGCTTAACCCTACAGAGTTAAGTATCATGCAACGCACATAAAGTGATACTGTCGCGAGCAGGGTATGTAATAACATCTACTCGTCCCGCACACGATCGCGACATGAATACCACCTCCGCTTTTGACCATTATTTAGACAGCGAAAAGGAAGAGCACACACATACCATTTCAACGATTTCTATTTGTTCGGCAATCAATAATTCATAATTAATTTATGAAATGAACGTTCACTGCTTCATTCTGATATATAAAACTTCAGAATGTTTTCACCGCACGAACCCATTTGAAGCAAATTCCATTTAAAAAATTACCAGCACTATTATTTTAAGTGCTTGACGCCTTCTCCTAGAATATAACAATCAACGTAGCGTTTCATAAGAACCGTTAATATTTCTGCCAATTTATTAAATGGACGTTCCTTGAATCATTTCACGTCAAACTAATCAAAAAATTGTATTAATTTTCCTCTCAGTCAAATTCTACAGTATATCTACGGTAACATCAAAAAGAACTCCTCGATTCGAACTACTCATAAAAGCAAAAAACATCCTTCTCGTCACATAAATCCTCTCAGTCTAAATTCTACGGTATTTTACGGATTTAGCAGAGGCTGAGGAAACGGTCTCCAACGCGAATGTTTTATTCTACAAAAATTGAACCTACAGCTCCGGCGGTTTATTTGAAATAATCGGTATTCAGTCTCATCTAAATATGTGATAGAAAAAGTGAACTCCAAAAATAACATACAGGCGATATCATTTTCCTTTTGCATTCTGGTACCGGCACATCACTTTCATCGATACTGCGCTTATGAAGGTTGCGTTCCTGCAAAAAAAGCAAAGTTGTTCATATAATGTTCAGTAGAGTTAATATGACATTCAACATCCTTAGCCAAACATTTATGAATTCAAAGTGTACACCGATGCGAACAAATTACCGATGTCAAGCCCCTTCCGACTGTATTCTCCAGAGACGCGATCCGATACTGGTCGCGCTACCTCCTTCTTTACATGAGCTATTGAAGTCCCGCAACTGCACGTTCGTACATGACGCAATGGCATTTTTATTTTAACCCGATATGCGTTTGGTCTTGTTCATACTAGCCAGTAAGTGAATAAAACGCTTAATACTCTTCCAGACGTAAAAACGGACAATACGCCTTAGTTGCTCGCAAGTGTGAGTTATATTCAAACAACTTCCGATCAATAATTACTGGCAGTCTGTAGGTCTGAGCGTTCAACAGCAAAGTGGGGCGGGTAGAGGGATCACAGTATGGGGTAAAGGAGGACGAATTTCCCACAATCCTCAATGTCATTTGTCGAAGAAGAAAAAGAGACGCCCCTCTCTCCAATTAAATTGATCCGAACGCATACAAGGAAGGCAATTTAGCAAACAAAATACAAACTTGTGCTTCATCAGTATTAACGAAAACTTGGTGACTAACCGAGCGTCGAAGTTGAGCGCCCTCACCACGACGTAGAGAAGATACATCACTCAGCGCATCTTCCTCGTGCAGTGAACCCGACTTCGAGCAGGATGCCTCTTCCGACTCCGCTATTTCTTAAGAATTCCTCAGAACTGTTTACTTGCTATAAACCTTTGGGCTTAATTCTCTCCAAATTCGATCCTCCCTCAAATTTACATTACTGCTCACTCTGTCTTAGAAACGTTAGTTTACACAAGCCACCTTTAATTCAGACCTCCCCCCCCCCCCCCACTATTTGAAATGTTACAGGGTACGAATTCAAGGATTCACACTTATGGGCCAGAGGCTTTCACAAAAAACATTGAAGTTGAAACACTTTAAAACGAATTCTGCCAACCAGGAAAGCGATCCCATGTTAGCTCGACCAAAAAATTAAAACAAGTCGAATTAGGGAACTGGTACAAAATCAGTTTTGGCGGCCCATTAATATTCGTACACTTGTGCTTCACTGAATCAGTATATTTCAAATGACCCGATCGCTCCTACAACTTCTAAAAGTGTACTGTTGAAAATTCGCATTTTTTGCGACCATACCTGTGAAAAATGCAACCCAAGTGGCTATCGAATGCTCGTAAACTTATTTACAGCTCTAAGAACCCCATCGAAAACGTAGATGAAAGCTCATAACAGCGTTCCCTTAATTGAAACAATCGAGCAAACAGACATATGCACCCACACGACAACACCATAACGCGCTTTCCCAGTGATAGTTTGTCAAAACAAATAAAGACAAACCTTCCAAATTGCATTCGCCCAATTTCTCGACATATGACATCGTATATTCATATAATTTGTTGATAAATGGTTCCACAGCTGGTTTGTGTTCTCCCCATTCCTCTTCCGCATATACCTGATCTATGATCTCCTTAATCAGCTCCCTTGGCACATCCTTTGAAGTTGGATACTGACGTCTGATATTGGCCATCTGCGCTGCCCTCTTTTGCATTATTAGAGCTCTTCGCTGGCTTAGGACCTTACTTGAAGCAGACCAGGCCAACTGTCGTGTGATTCGATGAAGTGTGGTCGGCTGTTGGTGGAAAGCTTTGGGTACCACCGTCGAGAAATCGAGTGCAGAGGGATCACCCCTCATAGTGGCGCAAATGTTCAGAGCGTCGAATGCGTATTGCCGGAAACTAGCTCTTATATGACGTTTACTGTCAAAAACTTCACGCATTGCCGACTTATAACTGTCTGAAAGTGATAAGATCAATTAGTGTGAAGGTCGGAAATGGATATCACACCTCAGCAGACACAACTGCTACCGCTCAACTTTGATTTGATGACAAATGTAAACGACGGAATGCAACATTGCAAGCCGCGCATAAGCTAGCCGTGAATTTATACGAAGCATAAGGGTTGAAGATATTTTACTGAGCTGATAATACGTTTGGTCATTGTGACATATTTGCCATAACAGTTCGCGTCCACCCAGCTGCCACCGCGCATGCCACATTTTACACAGTGCAAATTTGCTTTTGCATCATGATCTAAACAAATAACCGTCACGGCTTTTGCATCACAATCTAAAAATTTCTTCGTAACGATAACGCAGCACTAAATAAAAGAAACCTGACTACTACCATCGATACAGAATTGGAATTCGATGTGCTTTTCGAATACCCGCTTTAAAAAAAAAACATGCAAATGGGTGCAATCCTAGCAAACCTGAGATTGAAGCTCGCTGTCTCAAATCATGTTCGCAAAGTACCCCATCATTCTTCAAAATTATTCATTTAACAAATTTATCCGATATGATAGGCGTCCATTTCACAGCCAAGTTTGCATAAGAGCGCTCGATCGTATTTAGGAGCAGTCGAGCTTCAAACGCTGCGAATGAAACGTGATCTCAGATGAAGTGTGAGACATTCTTTTCAGAGAAGCAATGCCAGAAAATAAACGCAGTGACAGCTGAGCGACAAGTGAAATTTAAGCTGGTAAAACATCAATCCCGCCCCCCCTTTCACACTAACTTCATAGGCGATATTGCAGCGTATTTATCCGAACAGAGAAGAAAATCAAGAAACTGTCGCAATAGCCTACTTCTCTACTAATTGAAAAAATAATGCCGCTATTTTACGATAGGAATGATAGGTTTTACGACCACTTTTTGCTTGTGTATTTGCTTTGCTCAAAAATTTCGCGATTCCCTTCGTGGAATGCAACTGCAAAAAAAAGGCCTAGAAAATTGGAAGAATGTCTGTAAAACCCTTCGCCTTCTATGCATTTCCCATTCAGATGCTGTTTGTAAGACTGTGAAATTGATTCCTTCTATTAAAGAAATATGCCGATCGGAAGTTCTGCCGATTGGCCTTAACAGTAAAGGATGGAGAATCAAGAAAATGGCAGATCGACTTTACTGATTCTGCTTAAAATGGCCCTTACTTATGCGTACCTAATTCGATTAACGATGTTGGAGGAAGCTCGTCAGAAGCTTGATCAAGTTCACGCATTTCTTCTTTGCCCTCACTGACTTCCCAGTCGATTTCACCTGAAACAATTTTAGTCCAAATATCATGCCCCAGAACAATGAATACAATCGCGTCAATGTTTTCAGCTCAGCCAGCTGGCATCATGCAATCATAACGCATGGAAAACTTCAAATCTTCTTGTACCCCTCTTCCTTTTAAAAGTGAGAAAGGGGACAGCAGCTGATCTCGTATGACGACAACAAACCTTAACAGGATCAAAGGAAATTCTGGCATAGTGGAAATTAGGAGCCAAACATATGACAGATCAGAAATTGTTGCTTGTGGCTAAAAATGAAAAAGAAAACTAAACTTTCCGAACCTTTTGAATGACTAACGCGTAAAACGGCAAAGCTGAAACCGCATTAGGTCAGTTTCCTCGAATCGCGAAATTACACACCTGCCAACTTTCAGAAACAGGAGCTACTTTTCAAGATTCAGACGTTTCGCTCGGAATGTCAGGCATATTATATCTTTATGCATTCACCTAATTAGAAAGCTGCGGTTTACGGCGTTGCTAAACTACAAAGGAACAGCCCCCCTCAAATGCCGACTCACATATTTTTACCATCAATCACATATCTTCCTTGAAACGTAATAAAAGATCATTTGCTTAACCAATAACTCTTTAAATGAATAATAAAAACATAGGTCCTACATCTTTCACGATCATTTTCGTCAACTAAAGTTCACCTATACAATGGTTCTGCCATAAAGATAATGGATCGCTTCCAGCTTTCCCGAATACCTAAGCCGAGAAATGAAACAGGCAGCAACTTAGTGTATGACAATCATTGTTCGGAATGCATGACATTCTTTTACCCACATGCTGCAAGGATACGAGACCCCTCCCTCCCCTCTTCCACTTCCACCCTTTGGCTTTTCGTTTCTGCTTTCTCATCGTATAAACGCAACCTCAGCGTAAGGAAAATCGATGTTGATGTTGTTTATTCAACCTTCCTCCTCCCCCCGCCCCCTCCGCTGACCGAAGAAAACATTTGTACCACATCTGGAGTAGAAACTCGCAAAAATGCAAATTCATTCGGAACCAACTAAAACATCGCATTCGAACTCTTCACTAAAACTTGACACTTCAGCTCTCCGTATGGGAAAAAAAATGACGAAGAGCATGCGTCATAAACAGCCCTAAAGCAAAAAATCTAGTAAAAAATTAAAGCATCAAATAAAAAGTTATAAAGTGTACCACAAGAGGTCGCCGTATTCTCAGCCACTTTGCCTCTGAAGAAATCGACGGTTCGTTCAAATATCCAACCTTTCAAGCCCACAGTCGATGGAATCTGTCCGTCCCAGCCATTCTCGTCTGATGCCCTACGAATCAGTTCAACGAGCAATGCCTCTGGTACAGTCTCCTTCGTAAAGTTTTCTCGGATTCTAAGCAGCTCATCTGCATACTTCTTGATCATCACTTTTATTCTTGCCTTACGAACACATATAGCCACATAAGCAGATAGTCTCGATTGTACTTTACGGGCCAACAGCGGATCCGCTTGCAACACTTGGGGTATCACAGGCGTGTAATCCACTTCAGCGACATTGACGCACAGCCAATCTTTGAAGCCGAGCGCGGCTATTGCCTCATCGCGATAGCTGTCACGCAACGCACTACTCATACCACGTACGAACACTCGCTTCATCACTGAGCTTAACGTACCACCTGAAATACTCGTTTTATGTTATGATCTCGATCACAACCTCCCTCCTCCCTCCCCCTCCCCCATACCACAGCTTCACTTCTCAAAACGCCGCAAAACATGAGGCGTTATTTGAAAAAAAGTGATTAAAAGGGAAACGTTCTTTACGATGCTCGGAAGCATAACTTACAGGTTTCAAAATATAAGTAGTCGAACCTTTATTTATATCAGGTGGCGTTTCAACCTCCTTTGCCTTCACAGTGCTGGTAGCGAACTGTTCTGCTCGTTGTTCGACATTGCCACCAACCGCATCGCTCACCGAAACTGCAAAACCCTCGTTTAGTAGAATGAACCACCATAGCAGATCTATCCTAACTCTTCCGTCCCTTTCTTGCCGCCGACCGGATGCCAAAATCTTCTCAGTAGTATTCTTTGTTGAATAAAGTATCACTTAGAATAAAGCCTTCGCCGTATATCCTCTTCCTCAAATAAACTCTCTCCTAAATAACTTTAGCAGCCCTAACCCCGAAAACCCTCCACTCCAATATGTTAGCATCTCCGCTAGAACATATGACAGAGATCCATACACTAACATTTAGAAGAAAAGCTAATGAAGTATGTCTTGTATATGGCTCACCGCATTGATCGTTTGTCGCTCCCACGCACCATTTTGAAGGACGGCATGTGTCCCCCTTTTCCCTCGGAACTGCAAGCTTATCAAATCATCATGAACATTTTGTTCTCCCCTATTGACGCTTGCAGCGGAAGTATCGATTCTCCTCCAACAAATTTGATCCTATACTGCAAATACACAATTTTCAAGCTAACCTTGCTCCATCTGCTGCTTTTCCTTGTTGGCCTTGTTGCGCACACCGGAAATATTGCGCATAATATAGGAGGGAATAGGCCTATAGAGTGTCCACCCATGCTGGTTGGACGTTTTGTTGACAAGCTGTGCAATCGCCTTTCTGAGACGCTCCTTACTCAGACCCAGTGTTTTGATTCGGTTCAGCTCATCACGATTCTCTCGGACAACGATTGTCTGACGACAATTATAAATATAGTTAGAGATATATTTGCGTAATGCGTTCTTCACTCGTCCATCCTCTGAGACGTCTCTTTGCAAGCATATCGGCACAACTTCAGACCAGTTCAGACGACACGTAACTTCCTTTAATGGATTGATTCCCAACCGATTCAACGCCCACATACGATAGCTAAACTTCAGAAGACCACGCCTGCTATCCGAGAAAATTAATGGCAGGACTTCTTCGACCGAATCTGAAGAAAAATTAGAAAATTGCTTCACTCGTGTTTTTTTTTTTCATTTTCTTGACATGGTGATGATCATATAGTGCCCTTAAGCTATTTTATAGGGAAGACGATCGACATTGCTGAAATCTGGGTTTACGTAGTAGCTAGCGCATCTACAACGCCAAAATCTCTCTCATCGATGAGCTGAGATCTGGATCAGAGGCGGTTGTGGTTCTCGCGACACCTCCACCAGGAGATTCGGTAACGCCGAAAAGATGAAGAAGGTAAAGAGAAGGTGGTGGTTGGGTTTACGCGCTCATTTCGCGCTACTTAAACGCGTATGCATGTGAAGCCAATTCGCAGTGGAGATGGTCGCAGTAGCCCCGCCCGATTCCTACTCCTCTATCCTTTACCAACCTCGACTTTCCCAACAAATGACTACTCCAAAAGTGCAGTCTCCTGTTCATGGCAGTTTTATAGGGCCTCGTTCCTATCAGCTTAGTGAATTACGGTGATCAAAGTGGTTTGGATGAAATAAGGCCGCGATTTGGTTCCAGAAGAATGAGTGATTATCACCACCCGCTTACTGCTGCAGTCAAGATGATACAAATGCGCACTTGAAGAGCAGAAATCATTGATGAAGAGTGTGATATAAACTCTAAAGTACCGTCGTATTTCTTTCTGAATCAAAGACAAGTAAGGCGGGCAGAAGAAACGTGTATTTTTAGTAATACGCTAAAGAATTATTGTAAGTGCTGCTCATCGACTGCACGCGTCCACTGTTCAGATAACAGACTTGTTCATCTTCTCAAACTCGATTTGCTCAACATCATGTAACGCAGAATGAACAGCAAAAAACTATGGATGTCTTACCATGAACGACAGCTATCTCATGCCGAATAATTTCCTTTTGTATAGGGAGGAGAAACATCATAAAGGTGACAGTATGATAAAGTCTGAGGCAATTTTCGAAAAAGGATTTAGATCGCGACCCCTTGCTCCCTCAAGCAATACATTGTTCGGCGCTGCAATGTTTCAAATTAAAATCCAGATGCTTACCTACTTTCCACAAAAAACAATTGTGAAAACAATGAGGTAGTCGCGATGAATAATTTTCGCTGAATGCGTAGAGCGCTTTGCTAAACTAGTAGGCAAGAAATTAGGCATTACTTATTGCTCAAATCATGTTGCGAGTTATAAAGCAAAACACATTGGTTTATTTTTCAAAACACATTTAACATTGGTATATCACTAATCTTTAATATTCACCCAATAAAACAGTTATAGTTTTAAGCAATAAGCATACCATTTTGGAGGAATCCCTCCACTGTATAGACGTCTGAATACTGGCCAGCAACGGCATGAACAGCGCTCTGCTTTCGATTGGCCTTCATAAAGTTCCATTTGCTCCACTCTGAGCCCGGCTCTTCTCCATCATCACCTGCAGTCAAAGCATTCCACATGTATCAACAGTGGATTCAAACATGAACAATACATACAAAAACGGATCAGAAATGCTTTCTTTTAACGACATTCCTTTCCAAAATTGTCCCTACACCTCCTCTCCCCACGACTCCCTCCCCTCAACTCTCGTCTATTCGGGTCAGTTAGACGAACCAACCCGTTCTAAAACAAGAATTAAAACCCATCTACCTAACTATGACCCATTCATCCCGCACAAGCAGCTACTGAATTCATGCATCTCCACCTTTTAATTCAAAAATACGACATGGATTGCATAAAAACTGAATCCCTTCGTCTGCGATCGCGAAAGATCGTGATCAAAGTCTACTTTAAATCGAATTCAAAAAAACCAGTACAAACATTCCAGTGTCAGTAGCGCAACACTACCGAACATATCCATTACTATCAGCTTTTATTAGCCCGAGCTTTCCCGAAACGAGAAACAAAAAAAACCAGCTAACTTGTATGGAACAAAAAGAGTTATATTTGCTTACAGTCTTTTCACGGAAAAGAAACAAGCTGCGTAATTTGACATTAGAGGCAATATGAAACACAAAAAAGCACTAAAAGTGCATTCAGAAAAAGAGGGGAAATTTTTTAAAATAAACTGAAAAAAAAAACGTACTCGTTCCCCCCGCATTCAAGAATCTATCAATACTGAAACCGGCCGACGCCCTCTGAAGAGCAGATGAGTGCGCTAATTCCGAATCTCCAAACGAGATGCTGAAACAGCGTTGCAATTTTACCACAACGAATAAATGAATGGGACCGGAAACGGCGACAGCATTCTCCGTTGGTATCATAATCCTGTCTGATCTGGCACAGCCTTATTCTCGAAATATCGACGGGTAGACGAAAGAGGATAATCTCCTTTCTAGTTACTCAGTAGTAGAAAAAAACGGCGAATGAAGAAGCATGCCACGTTCTTTGATGACTAGACAAGAAAAAAAAGTAGAAAGTGTCCGACCGTCGCTGTATATATTCGACGTTGCCGAACAGAACAGACGGGTGATCTTAACAATCTAGCGCCATTCAAGTTACCAAACTGGTAAAACGTTTTGACCAGTCGTACCTACTCCGAATGCAACGAGATAATGAGATGCTAATACGCAATCAAAGAACGAGGCGATAAATTTAGGATAGAGACCAGTCAAAGATCGTGTGCACTAGCGCTTAAATCTAACAAACCTGCGTAACGACAACACTTACAAGAGGTAAATCTCTTTTAGAGGCGTAGTTTTGTGTAATCGAAAACATTTTCTTTACCGTCATTTATAAATATGCGAATGTGCGACTTTCATGATCGTTACGTAACACACTATGTAAACGTACACATATGCACTGATCACATACATCAATAGAGGAGGGAATTCAACTGCTATTCCGATTATTTATTTTTAGGTCGGATAAGAAACCTAACTGACTAGTCGTACGTAAAAGGTCATGTTAGCCTCTTCATTATGCCATGTGAGCTTTCCCTAACATAGGCATTAACAGTAAACATACCAGTTCTCACCGTAACTGTGTCCCACACCACCATCGTTTAAATCTCCGCCAAAAGTGCTGGGCGCATCAACATTTTGATCGTTGCCAAGTGCGAAGATGTTCGCAGTGATTTCATCATAATCCTCTATCTCGGTCTTGATGGTTCTACCAGACATTCTCCTGCAAGCATTGCTGCTCTTAAGTTTTTAAATAGGAAAAATTGGAAACCAGCAATGCTTATGTCCATAAATAAAACACTGCAAGCACAGCTTTACCTAGCTCAATGACCTAAACGATAAGGGGGGGGGGGGGTGGAGAGGTGGGTAGGAGTTCCAGATGAGCGTATGAAAAAAGTCAGTATTCGAGTTCAGCATGTCCACCAACCCCCTTAAAATCGCAACCTAATCACACCAAGAGCTGCGGTCATGTTTTTATGAAAAGGTCAACTCACCCGTCCAGCCGATGGTCAATGCTCTCGATTAGACTTGCCATAGGACTTTGGGCTGACGACCTCTCAACACTATGTTCGACCATATTCTGAAACATCTCGCCGCTTTTGCCAACTTCCTCTTCAAGACACTCTCGGTGAAATCGCCCTTAAAAAGCAATCTCAATGAAGTACTCCCAAATCTAAACGGAACATGACAGCAGAAGTGCACCACTGCTTCGAGCGGATATTTGTGCACTCGAATGATGATGACGATGATGCGCAATGACCACAACAAAAGCATTCACTGCCTGAGGCAACGCAAACGAAAGCGCATAACAAAAAAACCGTTTTTTCTTTCCTGTGAATTGTCCCCATAGTTGAAGAACTTCTGAGTCAAAAATAATGACCAGCAGCGCTTTGTTTTAGAAAAAAAATGATTCGCAAAATTTCGATCCAAAAATAATCAGCTGCAGAATGGCGCCCAATATTCGCAATATGCGAGATTTCTCGGATAATGAGAGGTACAGCGATGGGTACACATAGAACAGGGATGGCAGTGATGATGACTTGAAAGAGATGAAAACAACAACCTCTACTAGACGGCATCAATAATCCCTCATTGCACCAATCCCCATATTTCAGCCTATGCACACGTTCACTTAACGGCACAACCGAGTACGGTAGCTCTTTTCGCACTTCCACGTTCATGCTGGCACTAAACAGTGTATGGTGGAAATATTACTGGCGGATTGGATGAGTCACTGCGTGGTCTTCCTGTCAGTGTTTCGTCGAAAAAAGATACGAATTCGAAAAAAGCTGGACATACACAGGCAAAATCCTCCCTTCCCACAGTCCGCCTGACAACGGGAGAGGGAGGGGAGGAGGGGGAAGAGGTAATTTTATTTTACGCTTGCTGCCAGTTTCTTCCTTAAAGTACAAAATGGCCATCCCCACTAGTCTGACGGTCTTCAGCTGCTGTAATCTTACTGTCTTCAGCTGCTGCAACTCAGTTAGCAACCTTCACCACACGCGACCGAAGGCACCGATGTGCCGAAAAGAACGGCGTGTCGAATTTGGCTCTTGATCTCAGCCGTTAATTCATGTTCACCGAAAATGACGATATTGGTTCATCGTTGTGCAAACTGACCTCACGGAAACACTCAAGTGCGCAAAACAATCTCCAATTTCTCCAAAGAATGCCAGCAACGAGCGGCGAGGAAGGTGTATTGTCCGCATTAAAAGACCTACGATTAAGTAAGCCGACAAATCGTGCGCGCGAAACGGTGACTGTGATACGCACGTGATATGTATGCATTGCGCTGGGAAATTGTTTGTAATCTGAAAATGCGGAATGCGTAAAGCGTTTTTTTATTCGAACGGACAAGCAGCGATGACACGATCTTGTCGATCTCACAAAACGCGCGTATTCGGGCATCGCTCACCCGAGCCAACCAACCCGTTGACGTTCTACGCTTTCGCGATTTTCCACCACTACATGCCGTGGAATAACGAAAGCACTAAGTACATTCGGCAAGCACACAGCCAGCAATCAGTCCCACACGCGCTTTCTAGGTGTTTCGCAGTGGGAGACGTTAGAGAATGGAGCATGCGAAGGACGTAGTCAATAAGTCGGAGGAGGAGGGATGGAGAAAGGAACAAGGCCGCATCACACTGGCTGCCGAGCAGGCAGTCGGGCAGGCACGCCAAGGCGGGCCGCAGCGCACAGCACGGAAGGCCCACCACACCACCCAACCGACCAACCATCGAACAAATGCTGCTCTCAGCGGCCCCGTATGTCACAGCTCAACGTTCTCGTTAGGCGTGCCTTCCACTCGCATGACCGTGAGAAGGGAAGAGAAGAGAAGAGAAGACAAGGAAAGGGAATGGCCCCCCTCGAACAACCCCCATAAGCGAACGTCCGCGACGCAGTGCAGCGCATTTCGATTGCCCGCAACGATAATCAACGCTCACCATTCTAAGAATTCGCTAAGCTTTGTAGTAAGATTAGACCCTGAGTATGTTTAGCTGCATCAGTGGAATTCCGTTCCTATCAAAGAATGAAGGATTCATAAGCAGACATTCCTCCAGATCTCCTCTCCTGTGGATATTTCCCGACCCTTAACACGTTAGATTTCGTTTCTGTCTTTACCTGACACTCCTCTCAAACGCAACAATAGGTAATATAGGACGGTCTAAAAGTGTTATCATTCAACTTGCTCGAACATTTCGGACTGTGTGAAAACGTTTTTTTTTCGACATGGAAAGAGCATTTAATGAGATTGTAAGGTGTTGTCTTTAAATAATTGAATGAACCCATTCTCACGTCGCTCTGCAGCAAAATGTATTCAAACAAATCATCTCCACATTTCTGGTCCACCAATTTATAGGCCATGTCATAAACGCATATATAATCAAGAGCGACGTGCCATTCAAAAGCACGTCATATCATTTCCCTATTTTCTATCCAACAAAAACTGTATGATCTCAACAGCAGACGGTTTGACCACAACCGTAGGAGTAGAACGGTACATAAATGAATGGGGAGCACCGAAAGCTTCATGATCCACCCATATGCTGGCACCATAGAAATGAAAGCATTAGTCGCACAACAAAGTATAGCAGTACAGTTTATGAATATAGCAACGATGACTACATAATCAAGCTTCTTCCGCCTTAGGTTACCCACGGGTAAGCTGTCAGCACCTGCGACGCCACTAAAGAAAGGAACCGATACAATATAGGAGCTCTAACATAATGTACATAGCCTCCTCTCAAACTGAACAGTCTCGTCTGTTCCCGCGACAAGGACGCGTTGTACCGTTTTCGTGCGGTTGGGCAACGGAACGACAAGTGCATCAAGATGCCAACGGGGAATCGAAAAAGAACTCCTTGTGTAAATACTCGTTTCTTTACCTCCCGGAGGTGGAAGGCTTGCTCTCGTTCTCCGGCAAAACAAGGACGGAAATGAACGTTTACCTCTCCTTTTCCTTCCCTCCCTCCTCCTCCCGATCCGCCTGCACATCAAGTGCACAATCTTTTTTATTTATCTAACATCACATGACCAAACCGTCAATGTGATTGACCGTTGTGCATACTGTTCGAGTTTCTGACTCCCCACAAATTTTCATTTTCAAACCTATCTTCGCTCATAGATCAAGAATTTTCAAAGGTGTAAATCACTGCTGTGCAATAACTGTTTGCAGGATTTGGCAATCAGCTGGTGAATCCGAACGCTGACGAGCGTATAAGTCGATATTACGAATAGCACTTTTCCCAAAACGAAGCATTCTTCCCAACAAAACAGTATCCACCTTTTCGATCGTAACACATCATTTTTCAAAGTTTCATATACCTTTCGAATGTCTTCCTAGCAACTAATATACCCGAAAGACGACAATCGTTTGGGGATTTGAAATGGCTGGTTGTGTGTTCACTGAATTCCTTCACACATAAGCGAGCGCTCAGCAAAGGCAGGCAGGCATCAGCGAAGACAGGTGCAGAGGTCTCGCTAGCAGCAGGCAAACAATATTTCAGCACGCAGTGCCAGATCGATACTCTCCAAGAGATTGCAGAAAGACCCGCCGCGCATACACCACATCGCGGCCTCTTTTCGCCCTTCCCTACGTCATCCGAGTCACATCATCGTCCTCCACTACGCCAACCAGCGAGTGATACGGTGTGAATCAACTAGATTTAATTGGACTCAGTACAGAAACAAGTAGAGCTTATGCACATGCATAAGATGGTAGTACAACTTAGAGCAGTACACCTGACAGGTAAGTAGCAATAAACAGCATGAACGGTTGCAAAAGCACACTAGGTCTCTTTGATTCCCAACATTACGAAAAATCAACTTCACATTAGCTAACTTGAATCTGAATACGTTCTCCAGGCCAGTACGCAAAAAAAGAGGGGAATGCAAGGAAGCCCCACATCTAACTGGCATAAGGGTGAAGGATGCATCAACGAAATCTGTCCCAAATGATGAGATGCGAGAAAACGAAGCCCTACTTAGGTCGCCAAAAATTTGATAACAACTGACAGATTAAGATGCGCAAAAAGAAATTGACGCAGTGGAGCACGATTGCTGAAATGTGGCACTTTTTTAAACGAGCGATCGATTTTATTTTTTTCGTGCGACATCCTGTCCTAGAGTTATGGCAGATACTGTGAAGCTACAGCAACCTGGTTGTTCTCCAAGGACGGAATTTTGGATTCTAGTTCCTCCCTCTAAAAAGATATGGCTCCGACTCGGACTCACCACAAAACCCAGTGCTGGATTCGACCTTTTAAAAAAACTAATTCCGGCTTCGAATTTCGCGAGTTCGAGTTCAACTAAAGCTGCTCGTTTTAATGAAACCTGGCTTCCGCCCTAAGTTTTAAAAACCTAGCGTCCATCTCAAGCATCCAAAGACCTGGTCCAGGCTTTGGCTTTGAGAAAAACCTGACACTGCCGTCCAAGAAAACGGGGTTTCAGACGTAGCTTAGAGCACGCTTCCGCTCACAGTTCTCGTTGAGTCGTCCTGGTCCGGAAAAACCCACTACAGCGGAATGTGATACTACTTCTGAGAGAAACAGCGAAAATTTCCTGTCGCCTTTGGAGCTTTCACATGACCGCTTGTATGGAACCAGGTTGTTGAGCTCTTTCGTGCGCTTTAGTTGTCACTGTCGCCCGCTGCTTTGTGATATTTTTTACTAGCAGTTCCTGTACGACACCGAAATAACACCATACGCTCTGAGCACCTAACTGCGAAAAAAAACCCAGCGAACAATCTCAGTGTACCGGTAGAATGTGCACTTTTGTCAGTGCTCTTATCAGATCAACCAGTTTCAATATTTGCAAACAAACGAGGCTATACGCACAAATACTAATATTTTATCCCCCTTTGAATACCGCATAAATACTCTAATTAAAATCCGTTTTTCAACATATTTTGTCATGCGATATCCGACTGGTTGTAAAGTCCTTTTTATATGAGGTTATAGGCACTCCTAAGTTCATTTAGGTCCTCTAGAAGCCGATAGACAAGCTTGAAATAAAGCATAGGGACCTATGTATATTATGGCATCAAAATTTCGCAGCTTTAGCTTCAGCCGTTCTAGGTTTGAATCCATTGCGCATTCATGCGCAAACACGCAAGCAAAGAGAGTGGAAAAAAATGCTAGATGAAGCGAACACTGATAATGAAGCGATTGTACTGAAAGGGTAAACGCATAATGCTGTACTAGTTTCGTCTGTACAGGACCCTGCTTTTTACACTTAGCATCATCAAAATTTGCTATGGTAAATTAATGGTCTTATGAAATGGACAGATGAGGTTCAACTCACGCCTTACCCCAGTAAGCTTTGACGTAAGCAAAGTTGGCTTCGGCTTCGGGAGAAGCGTGGTCCTTGTTCCGTCCTCCGAGAAACTCTTACTACCACTCCCACATTCAGAAGATCTCCCAGCGTCAGATATCCAAAGATCTGCCTCGACTCAAGCCTCCCCGATAACCTGGCTGCGGCTCCTGCTTCAGTTATCGAGTCAGTCGACTCAAAAACTCATCGTTCCATTACCAGCAAGCCCCCAGGAACGCAAATCGATCACTGTTCGTTAAGAAAATAGTGCAAAACTGTTTTCTGCTTCGACACCCGCATCTCGCTGGTTATGACCTGTTGAAGTTTTCAGTTTATCTTTCCGCATGCAAATGCTGCGCACCGACCTGACCGTCTGTCCCTCTCAAAGCAACTGTACTATCTGCTCATCTCTCAACCAGTTTCATCTTAACACCTAGTATCGAACGTGAACGCATTTCACAGATATCTCTCTTCAACCAAACAGTTACTGGATACGCCTCATCACTAATTCCTTTCAGCCTTTATAACGGCGTTCTGCAATTGACTTGATCAGTTGTGAGGGGTCAAAAGATTGGGACGCATCTTGCTTCTGTATTTTCTTCTGCAGCAAAATATAGTCTCATGTCAAAGCGGAAAATAATTAAATATAACTCATGGCTAATCGTTATGAGCCCATTCGATGGCTCAGATAACTGAACCTGCCTCGTTGACGTCTCTAAAACGGTCGAAAATATCACAGCTTCCAGCGTGTTCGTTTAAATATTCATCCACTAATGATCATACGTTAAAGGTCGACAGTGAACTGTTAGTTACGGCGATTTTTTAAAAAACATTTGTTTTGACAAAATTTATGAACAAAATTTTTTGTTGATTACGCCTTTTTCTTTTGATTTTATACGAAATTTCATCAGTGTAATTCTTTTTAAAATTTGTTGTGGAAAATCCCTAATGGATTATGTGTCTTTTTGATTAATTTAGGTTAGCTGAGAAAATGAAAGCTGCGATGAGCACATCGTTACCTATTGAAAAAAAATAGCTCTATCTAGCTCTATAGCTCTATACACACACCAAAAAAAGAACAGTTAGTTTGCCAAGAAAAAGCGCAATGGTTATTAGCAAAACGAAACCACACAAGTAGTACGCTCCAGATCCTTCATTTTAAGTACGTTTAGGTCCTTTTCGTTATGCTATGCGCATCATTTTATGTCGCACTCACTTTTCACGCATAAACTACACCTTCCCCAACCCCTTCACATCACAGCAAGTGTTCCGTCCAATATGCGACTCTCTCTATAAGCCTTCACTTCTCGAGCATTTAATAAATAACCTTTTATGAGTATTTGGAATAAACCGAGAGACAACGTTCGTTAATGATGTTGCATGACACCGTAATCAGTTGGTCTTCATTTTGAGAAGACGAAAACGTTTATCCCTCTTCCACGTTCTAAACAATTTTCCACGCTATCAAAGGCTCTTTTGACGTTAAACTTTTTATAACTTTTTATAACCCGCGTAACAATGGATTAAAGTCGAAAAAAAAGATCAACAATATCATGAGTTGCACCAAGGCAACGAAAGCCAAAGCAAAAAGATTATCGGCACATCAACTTGGGGACGGAGCGAAGCATGACGCAGGCAAAGCGACAGTTATAAGAGAGCGTATAAGATGAGAGACGGCGGAGTGTCCTATTGGACTTTTCAACACAAACAGCCATGACAAGTCCAACCGAGCGCCCCGCCTTCACTGCCTATCGACATCTTGCGAGCAGCTATCCTACATTCTTCAAAGAATGATGGCAGAATTATTACAAGTGTGATCACTTAAGTCTCATAAGCTTTATCCCGTCTTTTCACGCATTTGCAGAAAACGAAGGCAGAATCCGGAGCCTGGCTATATTCCCGACTAAGGTGATCGTTTTTGTATGAAAACCACAATTAACACTTTTAACGGATCGGCCCTTACGACATCTCTCCCTCTGATAACGTCTCCAGTGTCACTTTTGAACGCAGGGGAAGATGTGGAGATTGCCTCGTGTTGGTGGCCGAAATTTGAGGGAGGTTGTGCCTAGGTGGTTATGCTGCTTATATGTGAAACAGATCCTTTATCAAATCCTCCCTTGTCCTCTTCAAGGCATTCAGGAAAAAATCGCGACAACGACATATGCTTATTTAGTGTGGACTCGATTCGAACTGTTTTTTTGAATAAGCATTGTTTTTTTTTTTTCGTTTAAAAAGCCTACCTTATCAATTTCGATCTTTTCGAATAGTTTTTATTGGAGGCTCTGTTACAACCGTTCATCCTGAGCATACGGTAAGCAGATGTGGGCCAAGGTAAAACAGAGGGAATAAATGCTTAAATGAACTATCTATTTTTGGATTACGTAATACTCATTCAAATTAATTAAACATTCATGTTGTTGCTGACCGTTCGACGAATTTTGCTCCAAGACCAATAGTAAAATGCGTACGATGCATATCAGCCACTCGATCGTAATTGCCTAAATGAACCATTTACTTACGCAAGATGAGGGAAATATAGCATTTCCTGCACTTAAGCTAAATGACATAGGCATATCAACGAATCCTAGAGGCAAAAATTTCCGCAATGGTATGCCTCGTTTATTTGAGCAAAAACTTCCGCATATTTTTGATTTTGAAAAGTAGCGAAAATATTCCAAAATAAATTCCACTCTGCTGACTCATTTGAAAAAATAAATTTCTGAATGCGGAGTACACCAGGTTAGCATCTCTTACTTACCGAACTGTGCCTACAGCTATCATGAAATATCATAGGAAGTGGGTCGATGAGAACGCAATATGTTACTCGTTGTGAGGGGGTTTTTTTTTTGCGAAACTCATCCCACTAAAAGGGCCTCGCCCGCTGACATTTTCAGCTATGCAGATGTCTGCAAGTGATGTTTGCTAGCACGGCCATTCTTTGAATTTACTCTGGCTATATATAAGCTGATGTATATTATAATAAGCCGAAAAGCTAAACGATAAAATTAGTTAAACCAAAACTTTTGAGTGCATATAACAATTGCAACTGAACCACAGGTGAACATCCTCTCCGTCCTCCTCATAGGTGAAAATCGGAAGCAAAATTTCAGTTTTTTGGAGAAGCGAATTTGTTAAGCACTGGAACGAATCAAAAAACTGGAATACTTTGGAACTACCCAAACAAATCACCAAAGTATAGCTTTGGAACTATTTCGAAAATATTACGAGTGTTAGATCTGAAAAAATGAAAAAATACAAAATGTGTACTTGCAAAATGACGGCACTGGAGTCCTACATCGCTGAAAAAAATTCGACAAAACTGAGGATCTTAAGCTTAAAAACTCAAGCTCATTCCACAACAGTAAAATTATCGTAACTAACCATGGTCGTACAAGAAGAACCAATCATACAGTCAACACCTATAAAGCTAACATGAGGCCAACATCGATAAGATACCGTGCGATACGGCTGCTTAACATATGTACCTCACGCGACAAATGAAATTTGTGATGTGCCATAAAGGCAAGCTGCTACCTGTTGTGCTGAGTAGATGAAATAAACAAGTAAGTAAATACACGCAACGATTTTTTTTGCAAGTACACATTTGATTTGATACCCTCTTCGCACTGGCATAGCGGGATGCGAACCCGTCATGGAAACCCCATCCAGTAAGTCATACTCACAATTCGCGTAATCACAAGTGTTATGACCAAAACCATTAATATAATCAGCATTTCCTAAGACAAGTCTTTGCGTATACGCGCTCTCTTCATCTTCTATAGCTCCTTAAACGACCCTATTCTCGCCATTCTCAACGTACGATCATTTCAATTTTTGCGATTCCTAATCCTTAACAAAACTTGCGCACGGGCTAGAATCCTGCTACAGGGAAGCGACCAACCGAATTCACCTTAAACAGCTTATTTAAGTGCTCAATAAGTGCAACATCGTCTATATTCAGTCTGACTGGGTAAATCAACTAGCAAAGCGGATAACTAACCACGACACACCCAACAGCGGTTGAAAGCATGCCTGCAAGGAGAAGGAATGGCGGATACCTCCATAATTCTAAGATAGCCCTCTTTTTTGTAACTCTCCCTTTACTTTTGTTCATTTGTCTCAGCGTTTTAAAAAGCGGGAAACATAAATCCTACGAAAAAAATAAGGGAAAAACAAACAACGCCAAATTTTCGGTAAAGCGCAGATACTCATTTGATGCGCTATGTAATACGGTGCTCAAAACGCGTCCTACTTTTACCTCATTATATTCCATCCTACATCAAGAAACCATATTTCAGTGCTTTTCATTAAAAAAGATACTCGCTACTATCAAGTTTGTCATAGACTAAAGCGAACGCTAATCAGACAAAGTATTACAAAACCGACCTCTCATTCGTATTTCCAGTGAGGGCCACATTAAGAAGTCCGTAAAAAATTACTTGCAAAAAACGTCAACATATCACAACACCTAATGCAGCTGTTAGAAAAGAAACAGAGAAATAAACAAAACTGAACTTATTACGTTCACGATTGTTACAAACAGAGATCCGCTCCCAGCGCCGATAGACGGTTTCATCGAATAGAACAGTAGCGATTGAGGCGCATTTGAGTTTATTAAGCGGCAAGACAACCGAATATCTTCGAGCGCATTTAATTTTTTTTCAAAAAAAAAACCGAACCGTACGAAAACACGATCATTCAACTATAGCCAAGTTCCCGACGCGACAACTACGAGTTTTCTAACTGTGGGGCATGTATAAGCTTACCGCATTCGGCAATTCTGGGACTCTTTCGGACTTCCCTTCCAACTCCTTCGGACTCCACTTCCAACTCATTCGCACTCCACTTCCAACTCTTTCAGACCGCACTTCGAACTCTTTCCGATTCCACTTCCAACTCTTTCGGACTCCACTTCCAACTCAATCGGACTCCACTTCCAACTCATTCGGACTCCGCTTCCAACTCTTTCAGACTTCACTTCCAACTCTTTCGCACCGCACTTCGAACTCTTTCGGATTCCACTTCGAACTCTTTTCGAATCCACTTCCAAATCTTTCGCAGTCCGCTTCCAGCTCTTTCGGACCGCACTTCGAGCTCTTTCCGATTCCACTTCCAACTCTTCCGGACTCCACTTCCAACTCTTTCGCCCTCAGTTTCGGACTCCACTTCCAAATCTTTCGCAGTCCGATTCCAACTCTTTCGGACCGCAATTCGAGCTCTTTCCAATTCCACTTCCAACTCTTCCGGACTCCACTTCCAACTCTTTCGCCCTCAGTTTCGGACTCCACTTCCAAATCTTTCGCAGTC
>JPKZ01000155.1:115733-129520 GCA_000803305.1 Toxocara canis | reverse complement strand
CAGTATAGCAGACAGATGGAAGAAATTGCTCAGAGCACAGTGCACAATCGCTTAGACTATGCCGAACCCCTCCTATGACTGCATGTGTAATGCAGCAAATCGATCAAAAAATTCGGCAGATCAGCTATCATAGCAGTAAAGATCGAATATGATGAAAATCGAAACCATTCGCATTGTAAAATCGATTGAACAGTGGACAAAAAATGCAAAAATATCGAACCGAAAACGTTTCCATAAAGATTGTTCGTTCAGATAGCTAAGCTAAGACCGTATGTTTAAAAAAAAACGCATACAAACCCTCATGTGATCGATGTGACCTCTGCAAACAAATTCTTCTACCATACAACACAACATTCCCACGCCCAAAACTACCCAACACATCTAAGAGGGTCTAAGAGGGTTGCTATAAAAAAAAAAACAGCCCCACAAAAGAATTACTAACTTTTCATTCTATATCTCTGCTTGAACGCTTGCTCAATCATAAGTGACCACAAGATAGAGAGGCTGCGCAACAAGTCCAGCAAACGGTGGAAAATTAGTAGTTCTCAACAACGAAATAAAAATATCAAAACATGGAATTCCTGTTCGGGATTAGTGTACTCAAAAGCTTTCACCACACACAAAAAAAAACGCTTAACATTTCCATTCGGCAAGTACTGTCTTATTGCTCCTTTCGAACGTCAACGATAATCTTTTCATTAATTATCGTATATCGCACAACACAAATCCTCATTCTAAAAACGCGATTCTATCTAAGAGTCTCTATTGTGCTGACCGTAAGAATTGGTTGCCGTACACTAATGAGCTTCCGCGCACTGTCCACGCGGTAAGGATCATAGACCCAAAAAAGATGCTACATAAATTCTAAATTAATTCACCGGCAAATTGGACGGCAAGCACAAAACAACACAAAGCAAGATGATCGGCGAGATTAACATTAGAGCTTACAATATGAGGCATTGGCTGAGAACGAATTGGAGAATTAAGGGGTGGGGAGCGGGAAGAGGAGGGAGGGGGGGCTGGGAAACAGAAAAAGATGGAGGAAGATGTGAGAAAGAGATTATAAAATTGGAAAAATTAAAACTAAAATAAGCTAAAGTGATCAGACAACGTTTGCTTTCAGCAAACCTAGCTCGAAACTATCCCTTTTTTGACTTGTCTGCGTGAACACTTCGTTCTTAAAAAATAAACAGATGCGGCGACGAGATTATACGTAAGCAGGATTAAAGTCGAAAAACCAAAACAAACGAAAGCTAATTTAACAAGATTTATTCGACTTTTCAAGAAAACAGAAACTCCACCACAAATTCGGACCATAACGAAACCGAAAAATACTGTCAGCTTTGAAAGCGCAATCTTTGGTCGACTTTTCAACGAACCAAGAGCAAAAAGCGATTATCAAAAAAAAATGTTAGAAAAAAAACGGACGAGTTAACGCCATTCGACGATATTTTACGATAATAATTGTTAGCGGAAAAAAACCCTAAAATATGAAAGCAACAATGAAACAAAAACTCAACTATTAATCAAAAATGATCAAACATAAATATCGATTGATAATAACGGCCCTATAATTTGCCGCAAAATCTAAACAAATTAAAGGATATGATTTCCCAATACCAGCAGCTTCCTCCTTTACCTATGAAGGAGATTCTCGAAATACATAAAGCAACAAACTCCATAACGCACTCTTAATGCTTAATACGCTTGCACGCACAACAATGGATGAAGCGTGCAATATCGAAACCAAAAGCTTAAATGTTTCACGCACACCTCGAACAACTTATGTAAAGATTTTCCCCCATCACCTTACAAAATTTACATATTTTCGAAGCAACAAATGATTCATTCACGCACCGTATAATACCTTTCAGCAACTCGCAATGAATTCTCACTGTCGGAAAACACACCCTGCTCAAATCCACGAAGATTTACCTACTCGTTTAGTTGCTTGATCGTTTCCAGAGACGCCTTATATGAGAAAATGCCCTTCTTCAGGGAAAACGCCTTTTTCGATGATGCTGAGTCGTTATTTTTCAAAAAATAAAATAAAATAAAATAAAAAATTTAACTAATGTAATAATTCTTAACGCTAAAGATAAAACTGCTTGAAAAGTTGCAGGCATAGCAGTGGGATGCTGTGGCATAAAAACTACATTAAAATGGCCATGAAGGGGTTGTGCGATTGGTGAGTCATTCAAGGAACAGAGCGTAGCTTAAGCACTGCGATATGCAATCGCATTCTGCCCTTCTCGTTTCCTAATCGATTCAAGCACACCCTCATATAGAAACTGCCGCAACTCTCAACATACATACACGTCCATTATAATACCGTAGTTGTTCGAATACGATCCCTTTCATGAACAGAAATCTCTCGTTGGTGTAATGAAGAAAACAAGAACACCCTCTCGAATACAACACTCCTCCAGAGGACGACGTCAGCTCCTTATTTGAGGAGGTTAAGTTCAAACAGCTTTCTGTGCTTCCTGACGAAAAAAAAGAACCCCCCCCCCCAAAAAAAAAAAATAGCATCAACAGAAGAACGCTTCAATATGCATATAATTACTCATGTAAAAACCAACAAAACAAGAGCAACAAAGCCTATATACGTCCCTTTTCGAATGAAAATCTTTTTCATGGACAGCCAAACATAAAAATCCGGAGTTCGGCTCAAGCAAAATCGTTATATACGTCTCTTCCAGTAGAGAAATATTTAATTCCATTCAAGGCCATAACGAGCATGTTGAATATATTGGCTACAGCGATCAACCAATAAAAGATGTTTGAAATTTTGTACTTCAGAACTTAAAAGACTTCAACTGATCGCCGCAAACTCGTTCAAACTGAAATGTATTCACGTAAAAAACATTTCAATAATAGTGACTTTACGCAGTGCTGTCACCGGAAAGGAAGATAACACAATTGTACTGATAACAATCATTTAGCCAACCACAAGATGCTTACTCACAGCCAACAACTTGACGCACTATATCGAAGAAAAACATCTATTTCGATCAAATCGAAAAAAAAAAGTCTCCGATATATGCAAAAGTAAACTATTCCTGGATGCACTATCCGATTATTGACAATACACCAGATGTTTGCTTGCAATAACGTTTTTCGAACAACTAAATCATCCTCTACTATCAAATGCCACCATAGATGCTCAAAAAGTTCTCAAAGCAGCAAGCCAAATTAACATCTCATTTTAAAAAAAAAAAATGTAAATGATACGTTCTTTGATGAAATGGCAAGATGCAGCAGTCGCATTAATTAGAGAATTTATTAGCAGTGACAGATTTAACGCAGAACATAAAGCATACATAAGAGGAAATTTATTGCCAACCCCGTTTTATGTCACTGCGTTAAATCTAATATATGAATTAATATCGTAAAAAATGAAATATTCTGTCTAGGCAACCCAAACTCAATTGCGAGCAGCGATCTGAAATTGCAGATAAGACTTCTGCCGCTTCTTGACTAACAGTAGTTCTTTTCCCGTACTCTTTATGCATTTTTCCCGAAAAAAAAAAAAAACCCCCCCCCCCCCAAAAAAAAAAAATAGCATCAACAGAAGAACGCTTCAATATGCATATAATTACTCATGTAAAAACCAACAAAACAAGAGCAACAAAGCCTATATACGTCCCTTTTCGAATGAAAATCTTTTTCATGGACAGCCAAACATAAAAATCCGGAGTTCGGCTCAAGCAAAATCGTTATATACGTCTCTTCCAGTAGAGAAATATTTAATTCCATTCAAGGCCATAATGAGCATGTTGAATATATTGCCTACAGCGATCAACCAATAAAAGATGTTTCAAATTTTGTAGTTCAGAACTTTGAAGACTTCAACTGATCGCCGCAAACTCGTTCAAACTGAAATGTATTCACGTAAAAAACATTTCAATAATAGTGACTTTACGCAGTGCTGTCACCGGAAAGGAAGATAACACAATTGTACTGATAACAATCATTTAGCCAACCACAAGATGCTTACTCACAGCCAAGAACTTGACGCACTATATCGAAGAAAAACATCTACTTCGATCAAATCAAAAAAAAAAGTATCCGATATATGCAAAAGTAAACTATTCCTGGATGCACTATCCGATTATTGACAATACACCAGATGTTTGCTTGCAATAACGTTTTTCGAACAACTAAATCATCCTCTACTATCAAATGCCACCATATATGCTCAAAAAGTTCTCAAAGCAGCAAGCCAAATTAACATCTCATTTTAAAAAAAAAAAATGTAAATGATACGTTCTTTGATGAAATGGCAAGATGCAGCAGTCGCATTAATTAGAGAATTTATTAGCAGTGACAGATTTAACGCAGAACATAAAGCATACATAAGAGGAAATTTATTGCCAACCCCGTTTTATGTCACTGCGTTAAATCTAATATATGAATTAATATCGTAAAAAATGAAATATTCTGTCTAGGCAACCCAAACTCAATTGCGAGCAGCGATCTGAAATTGCAGATAAGACTTCTGCCGCTTCTTGACTAACAGCAGTTCTTTTCCCGTACTCTTTATGCATAAGTGGATCAACAGACGATAAACATCGTTCAACTAATTATTCGTTGCAAGAATAAGAATGATCATAACACTATCGCGTTTTATGGGAGCTTCTGCACACTCTTAAAATCGAATATATGAGCACAAATAAGCTCTTTACGACTCAGTTTGTAACGAACACCACCATCAGATTAACGTCCCATTTATGAGTGCACAATGCTCCTGAATCAGTATAGAATAAAATCGTCAAAGCAGCCAGCCTATGCAACTCGTTTCCACTAGCTGTGCTGATAAGTGTTGCGCCATCACTACCACGTTGTTCCCTATATAACTAGCACATCAGATTGTGCTACAATTCATAAAACACGTTACCAATTTAATGGCTAAGCGTAAAGCCTCATACACAATAGTTTTATTCTATTGCGACCGCCTTGCGCATTCCCGCTCTCCTATTATTACTGTTAACGATCATTGAAACACTGCTATTATCAGTTCCCACTATGCTAATTGTATGCCTCATCTAAGTGAAACCAACAGTGAAGCAAACAACCACGAGAAAGTTTTCTTTCAACGATCACAATTCTTGTATTACGTCACTACTGCTAACCTTCAAACAAAACGAGTAAGAAAGTACGAAAACTCAGAGTATCACACGCTGCAAAAAACCAAAACAAAATGAAAATATAGACGGTTATGATTTAAAAATAACTTCACCGATCAGCCCTATTCGTCACTACAAAAATATATATCATCATGCATCTCTCAGATCACATTGGACGAACAATGAAACCAACATAAACGATCACTTCAATGCAAAAACATTCGCTTACGACAAATCATTCTCTATTTTACAATCGTCTTTCAAACAATAAATGTTTACGTTACGTTTTTCCACGCAGTTTCTCACAATTTCACAATTATCTTCAACAACTTGTCAACAACTCGCTCGCAGCATACGCAAAAGTTTAAATAAATTAAAATATTCTTCAGCAATCTTTTACTTCCCCCTACAATTATACACATCTCTATCAAAAATTAAAGCGATAAAAAAATTTTTGAAAATAAAATTCAGTGAAAATTCCACAAAAAATATGAAAATTTCACAACGATAGCTCGCTCACACTACGAGTTAATATGTATTAGATAAGTTTATCAGCCCATAGATCGAGTGTCTTTGTTTCGATGAAGCCCTCTGACAACAGCACTTTGTAGTGGAATCGGCAAGAACAAGCGACATGAGATAGAGAAACTGTGTTGAAAACATGAACCTTCCAAATGCTACCTACAAAATTCGCTCAATTTAATAAACATTACACGCATAGAATATGACCGCGTAAAAGCGTAAATAAGGAAACGTGCATTTCCAATTCCAAATATCAAGTCAAACAACTCATGCACGCCGTCAAACGACGCTATTGCGCTGCAACAACCATCAATTTTTTCGCGCATCCGTAGCGACCGAACAGCCCAGCTAATAAACCTAAGTGCCACTAAACAGATGAGGAAAGAGGATCAAAAGGATGTCTATATCTCGATGCTCGCTCACCATAATCACACTGTCACTAATCACACTGTTAACATAGCATCCCATACCGAACGCCCTCCACTGTTAGCAAATGAAGTTGGCAAACTTTCGAAAACATAAGGAAGCAGAAAGCAGAATAGCAAACACGGTAGGAAATGTTCTGTTATCAGTTTCAAAATCAGATAAGATTACATATCACGGCTGTAGGCCATGATGAAGTTCCAATAGGCAGTCTGGCTATACATTCAGGCCCCTTTTACAAATCGTCTGATTTACTGCTGAACCTCACTGCCGGCCATGGTTGTGTGAGCACATCAACACTTTCCTTTTTCACAAGAACACTTGTCAGACTATCACCTTTCCAGCCACCGCCGAACTGCTCTCTCTTAGTTAATTATAAATGACTTGCAACCTTCCGTACCTTTTGAGCACATCCTTCTTGTTTTTCTTCCTTTTTTAAAATTTGTTTTGCCTCCTTTATATTATTATGCCATCGTTTCATTACTAATATTATTATTAATAGTAAAGATAACAACAATAACAATAATAACAATATCATTACCCCTATGAGCCCTCATCGAGACATCAGGTGCATAAGAACAAAATTATCGTCAAACCGACGAGCATTTATCGTTTCATGTCGCTCTGAGTAACTTAACAATTGAACTGTTTGGTTTTCTGAGTAGTTTTTGGACAACCGAAATCCGTGAGCTAAATCATACAGAACCACAATAGAACACAATTTCTTCTGAAACACTTTATGAAAGTCAACTACTTTTATTCATTTAAAAAGTAATCATGTGTATTACTATCACACAAGAGTTTATCGACTCCCTCATCCCCAATTTCTGGACTCAGCCCTCATCTCATCTTTCAGCTACCCCCGCTTCGCTCTCAATTTCATTTTTCCTTTTTTTAAGCGCTTTTGCCACTCCACATTACTTCGCGTCTTTTTGTTTCGAATTGTAATCTCAATTCGAGATCGAGCTGCAGCTTATGACGACGTCCACCCCTTCCCTCCCCCTTTCTCCTTCGAAATAGATGGCGATAAGCTCATTTTAGCTACATAAACAGAGTTTCAATGAGAAACATAAACTCCAGATATATATAGCAACGTGCAAAACAACTGATCTAATTGGCTATATCTCGGCTCACGGTACACGCTCAGCTTCGTATGACAACGATGGCAGCTAAATGTGCTTGCTTCATGAGGGTGGCGGGGTAGAGAAAATAAATGAGCGAACTATTAATTGTTGACTTGGTCAGCAACGCACAATCATTGCCCGCAATCACGAATTAGCCTATTAACTCGAAAATGAAAGATGCTAATTTTAAATCGCAGTCAGGTTTGAGCTAAATTCGTCACCACGGAAAAAAATCGAGAAAAGAGAGGCATAAAAGGGAAGCAGAAACGAAGAAAAATGACAATGACACGGCGAATCGATGCAGCTGGACGTTAACGACACGACCAAGCTCGCAGTTTAGAAGGTCACAAGCTCATTCATTTCCCTTAAATAAACGCATGAAGAAAAAGTGAGGATTGTGAGGTGTGCCAGAGATCCGCTGTAACCTTACAGCATCAAACTAAAACAGCAGCATCCTCTCCTTCCTTCCCATTTCCTTCTCCTATTCAATACCATCTAACTTTCCACGAATCAGCATCACCGAGAAAGATAACTAAACACCAAATAACTAGTCATCCGCCGAAATGATTTAAGATCGCATCTGAAAGTGTAGGTGTTTTCAAAACGAATTCCTCCTGCTTTCACACATTCACTTTCTCAAACAATATTGCTGTGTTCACTCAACTATCTATACTATGATCGAGCAACGAAGCGACGATGAAATTTCGGCAGCAAAATTTTTCAAAAAAAAGTGGTGCAGAGATATCACAAAAGCGATCTACACAAATACCAAAACAAGCAATCGATCGCCGTAAAAAAATGATCGGTACCGCAACCTTACTATCCCCTTCCATATCCTTTTCCAAACTGTTCAAGATGGTTTTTACAAATGCTCAGTCCCTCTAATAGTAATTATTTCATTACAGCAACACCATATATGCACCGAGTGGAACAGAACGTCCCATAAATAAAACGGCTTCAGACAATGCACGTTCAAACCGCTGTTTCTTTATCGTTTTTTATGCCGGCCAAATGACATTTATACAAAATTTAAGCTGCAACCGACCCTTCAGCGGCTTAATTTTAAGAATCGTAAAGGGGTAGGTAGGGCTAGTGAGGAGGCGCAATAAAAGCATCTCTCTCTAATAAAAGCCTCGTCACGTGCATTCAAGAGTTCTAAAGGCAGACAGAGGGAACCGAATGGCAAAGAACCAAATTAACCCCCCCCCCCCCCCCCTCCTCAGACAGCAACTAAATGCCAGAAAATTTAGTCGACGAACTTATGATAAGAGCAAGAATAAAGGCATGCGTGCTTGTCACGCATGACAGCAACGAAACTGGCAGAGAGGCCAGCATGCGTCTCCCATCAACAAGCTAACATCGCCGCACACACTTAGCTTTACCAACGTACACATGCAATCCATATATATGAGCGTTCCACCTAACATGCTAATCCACTAGTCGGCATGCCCTCTGCATTGTGACGCATATTAACAACACCCACTGTACTACACCACGCCATTTCAGCATGTTTACGTGCCCCCTTCATATTACAAACAAGTAATTCGAAGTGTAATCGAGTAGTCAGCGTAGCCAAACGAACCGCGAAATTAAAAGGAGAAGAGAGAAGATGACACCCCGATCGGAATATCATCGCTGAACATAACTGGAGAATAAAATTTTCAAATTTCCACGATTTTTTTTCTCAACGAGAAAACGCAAAAGAATCTTCCTTAATAGTTAAACTAATCCTTGTCTTAACAAATAATACTATTTCTTTCACAGTCAATGCATCCCACTCTTCTGCTCGCCTACAGGGCGCTGGTTTATTTTTTAAAGTCCGGAATTAATTCACTCAAAAAAATTCGAGGCCATCACAAAAGTGACCTCATTTTCTTTTAACAATTACCGCTTGTAAGTCGGGACAGTTTCCAAGAACAATGTTAGGAAAAAATTACTTTTATTTAGCTTGACCGGCTTTTCTAAAGATGGAATACGCATTTAATATCTTTTCAAGGCTCTTTTCCAAATAAGCAAATGCTTACCTCCACCTCCTCAAAAGATGAGTAACCTCTCCTGCACCTCCCCAAAAGATGATTAACATCTCCTTCCACCTCCTCAAAAGATGCTTAACCTCTCCTCCCACCTCGTCAACGCAGCAAAAAAAAAGGTGCTCACATTCAAAATGCTCTACAAAAACATCATATCGCATGGCGTCGACAACAGCCTTAAGTTTACAACAGCTAACGCAAACACTAAATAAATGACGGCAGAAATGGTCAACAGATACAAAAAGAAATTTAAAAAACAAAAGAAATGTGAAAAAACGGGAAAGGAGAAAAAACGGGAAAATACACGAAGAAAAAATTAAAACTGAAAGTAATCGTCAAGAAAAAAATGGCAGCAACGAGCTCGCGAAGACATCAGAGAGAACAAACAATCCATTCTTGTTTTATCGTAAATCCTCTAAGTCATCGGTTGCAGAACATGCAGTTATTTAATGCGCGCCATGTCTGCCAAGTTTCCATGAAGCTCACTGCATTATTCAAAACGAAGCCAACAACTCCACACATAAATAACCCCCTTTATAGCCCTACTCCCTTCCCTCTCCCCTCTCGCCCCTCTCCTCACCAGTGTGAGCTTAGAAGCCTTTGGCAACCGCAAGCAAAACGGGACTGCAAGGAGATGGGAGGATGAATCAACTATGCATTTAGAACTAGCAGCGCGCCATTTCCATGCACAGACGACCTATTCGCACTATGTCCAACGCAGAACAACCCCATTTCGACCTGCTGTAAGCTGCCGTTCGAAACCTAGAGAAAGAACACGAAACGATAGAACGGAAAAATAAAAGATGCAAGCCGAAGAAAGAGAAACGGAATTGGCCAGACAATGCAGCCGAAAAGTTGACGTCGCAAACAAGTCAAGAAATTACGCGGAACTGAGGGGGACGAGTTGAGGTGAGATAGGAACTCATCTATATTTCCATAATGCCCATGAAATGAAAAGATGTAGCGCAGTAGCGATCGACGTGTATCCGGAAATGAACTGTGCTTTTTGAGAAGAAAATGAAGCAATGAAGTCCCCCTTCAGAATACAGGCCACAATTAGTAGAACATTTCGTTGGTAGAGCCAGCTAAAGGTCGCTTTATTTTAAGCCTCATCGAAGTTGGCATGGGCTCGTTTTATCCATCACTTGGCCTAATAACGGATAAACTGAAGTGAACTTAACGAGAGGAAAATAAGCTGTTTCACTTCATTCATCGCTTCTGCGACATCCATCTCAAGCCCACAAGTAGCGGCTGCAACCATCACCTGGATGGCGAATGGGGAATTTTTTCTTGCTAAACGGCTAAATCTCTTCACGATCCGAGGAGCTAAATATGAGTGTGCGAGTAAGCAGCATACAACTACCACTTCAAATGGATCCGTACCTTCATCTCCTTGCAAAACGCCTCTTAAAGACCAATCTAATCCTCAATTTCAGAGATCTCAGGTTTTCACCACTACACTAACTCTTCACCTATGGTTAGCAAAATCGGCTGATCCGACTCCTTTGCAATATAAAATATAGGCTTCGAACTCTGCCGCTGAGAACACAAAAAAGACAAGTCAAACGAGGAGCAGCTGGACAGAAATGAAGTTTGCTTCACTCAATAACTGCACAGAAGTGGCAAACGGCAAACAACAAAAAAAATGGCAACAAAAGGACTATAGATAGAAAAATAATACACGACATGACGGCCGGTTGGAAAATTGTGTCTTTACAAGAGATTTATACAACAATGTGATAAATAAAACTCTAATTACCCAAATGAAGTAGCCGACAGATTTCTTGGCAAAACAGATTTCACAAAGGAGAGTAACGTGGATACTACACCTTACAAAGGAATTAAAGTAGGCAGGAAAAATTGAAACACAGTTGTCTTGGCATTCTTCTAACACATGCTGTTGTGCCGCACAAAGACAGCTGCTCAATTCGCCAATCGACCGCTACATTCTTTATAGCTGCACGCCACAAATAACAGCTAAATGCGGCCACTTGTCCATATTCAATAACGACGCAATCGGGCCCGCCGCTCAGCACTCCTCATCCCCGTTATCGAAATGCAAAAGAATGAATGCAGTCTAACTAATGTCACGAAAAGTATGAGATCACAGTTCTGATCGATAAAGAAAGACATACGCATGTAATTAAAGCAAGCACGATTGTCTCCGAGTCTCAGTATCATATAAAAATGACAGATGCCATATGCAACCGATCAATACGGTTTCACAGCGTCGAGACATCAATCAGCGAAAGAGAGTACTTACCGACAACTCCGGTGGTTCCGTCACCGATTTCAGCGTCTTGACTCTTCGAAAGTTCCACCATGAGACGTGCAACGTGGTGCTTTACGTCCATCTTATCCATTATGGTGGCACCGTCATTTGTTATGACCACATCGCCATCAGAACTCACCAACATTTTGTCCAATCCTCGAGGACCCAACGACGATTTTAGTGTATTCGCGACGGCACGTGCAGCCAGAATATGACTCTGTAAGCTGATTCATTCACTACACACTTTTTAAAGCGTGAAATATTGACTGAAAACAATGATTTTCTCAATAAAGGATAACTGCCAACCTATTATGGAGCAAGAAATATCGAAAGCAGCCAAGCTAAATTAAATTGCTAGAGCCGTGGATTCGGTTTGACAATTTTGAACCGTCAGCATCGAAGAACACAGTCAGTAACGTCAACAAACCATATCAGTCGTTTCAAATCTAGCGAAAAAAAAAACACCAGCTCTTTTTCAAGCCTAAAGAATGTAAACACGAAATACCAGTACGAGCACCCCATCGTCTTTAAGTAGAAATAAATATCGGCAGAGCCAAAAATCGGAACTTTAAGCAAACAGGTCACTGATTTCTGAGGTTCCCAAAAAAACTGAAACGGGAGAAGGGAGATGGGGGAATGAAGCAGGAAGCAAAAATGCATGAGCAAAAATTGAAAGAGACGGCATACCCACTGCCGATAATTTCAATGATACATCTTCCTGCCCACCCTCTCCCTCCTCAATATTTCCTCAGCTACGTCCATGACACTGAAAACTCGTATTAGCCTCTTCCTCCAACCGTAAACGAGCTTATTCGTCCTCGTGCATTTTGACGGGAGATGCAGTGAGAAAGCCGCAAGTTGCGAATTAATCTCAAAACAGAAATAGCAATCACCTAGTTAACGAAACACATTGTGATAGCGAAAACGGGAGATAGCAGTACCTCATGTGCGTGCATGCACTTCGAGTTAGCGCAGAAATTTATAGAAATGAACGCAGCAAAATTTCATTATGTTATTTATTATCAACCGTGCTCAACTCATTGATTTGCTTTATCGTCTTTAATTTTATTACTCATTTTACGTGAAATTTCCCCTCCTCAAACGATACACAATCCTTTCTCGTAATCCTAAATGGCTGAAAATCGAGGTCGCAGAAAAATGCGCAAAATGATGGTGAGCGGCTCAGCGATTTTCTCAAAGAGTTTGACGAAAAAGCTATACCTTGAGCGCCTCAACGCCTGTAAGTCTTTTTTGCTTCTCTTCATCCCTTATTATAATAAACGGTTGTCCATATTCATCGAACATTACATGTGCCGCAGCGGTAGCCATTTTGGACGTGATGAACCCAACTTCACTTACCTGCAAAATTTTATTTTGAAAAAAAAAAAAGAACGGAAATTTCTTTTGTCAAAACGCCGCTTGGTACGGCACATTGCAAAGCGAGATCATACTTTTTAAACTATCACTAACAACATACTTCAACAACTAAGTTTTTTCAGGAATTCCGTTCGAGAGTTTTTTTTACAGAGTTTGCATTGCGATCGAGGCTTCACCCTCTTCAAATTGAACGGAAGACAACGAATCGAACTGATGTGCTCAAATCTTTTGCTTTTCGTGTTGTACCTATTTGGAACTCTTTACCATATGATATGGTTATGGCTAGTAATTTGTCGTGCTTTAAGTGACGCTTGGAGCAGTGACATCTATCGACAATATCTGCTGCCTGCCGGTTATAATTCATTATCAAACGTTCATTTTGTATTCCTACGCGTCTGTCAGTTATGATTTCTGATTTTTGCTCTCATCAACTGTTACGGGTTTTTAAATGCATGGTTATGTGCAGTGTTTATACTTATGCATGTATTGTGGCTTTCGTGTATAGTTATTCTATTGGATGTGCGGTTGCATGCTTTCTTTATTGTAAATAAATAAAAATGTTTACAACTACTTACACACAGGCATTTACTGGTTAACCAGTTTTCAGAACCCTCCCTTTTTTAAAGTTTTACACCTATATTTCTGACTCCAAGACTTTAACTTCGCTCGAAGCTTCTTCTGAATCCACACCTTTCTATAGTTAACGAAATCAAGAAAAATAAAGAAAACGTCTCCAGTTCTATACAAGTGCGGATTCTGTCTCGCCAGCTCCTCAACTAGGATAGAATATGTGCAACCTGCAGCCGCTTTTCAGAACGAAGACAAGCAACTGCAGACTCATTGAATATGAGAGAAAAAGAGGGAAATAAAGAGATGAAAGAAACGCACCTGTCCTAGACTAACACGAATG
>JPKZ01000155.1:101293-111715 GCA_000803305.1 Toxocara canis | reverse complement strand
GGAGGAGTAAGGGGGGGGGAGGGGGGTGGGGGAGGGGGGGAGGGAAGGGGGTAAGGAGGCACTGCTGTGGATGCGTACCTTCTTTCCGTCCGCATGTTTATCATGGAATACTTGAGTGAAGTTCCTCCTGAATGGCTCACAACAATTCGGCTATACTAACGCGTCTTGAATAAATTATTTTCTGAGTGTCAATTACTGCGTGTCATCAAATATTTTGCATAAATCCTTCGTTGAATTTTCGCGAGAAATTAGCACGTTGGCGATTTATTGCGCTCAATTTCGTATTGGAGAGGAGGTCATCTAATGGCCGCACGGGTTTGGTCTCCATCTTTGCCAGCTCTCCAACGACAGATACTGCATGATACGAGACCTTTCGTCGAACGGACCCTTTGTTTCTACTGCATAGAAGGTTCTTACTTTTAAATTTATGAATATTGATTTCCCAAACTCATTACTTTAAAGCTATGATTTTATTTTATTTCGTTTTTGCCGCTTGTCGTCGAGCTGTCGTTTCCGCGAAAGATATTCTAGTCAAAATTTTTGTGCGCTGTGCCAGTTTTGTATTTCCAATGGAAATTACACCGGTGATTGCGTTTTGCCCCGTTTAGCTTTCCGGAAGCGCACCCCTCCGTTTCCCATTAGCCGCTGAGATAGAACGGGTCGCCGGACATATTTTTAGCATGGAGGGCACGTCACTCTAAGATCCTTTAACTACGGTCATTGGTGACGTCGACTTTTGTGCAGCCACCAGACTGTTTTGTCAAGCGAGGAGATAGATCTTCAAAGGGAGAACCGGCTGCCTTCGGAAACCTCGCAAGATGCACTGCCTCTTGATGAAAACGCGAGAAAGCCTTATCATAATTGGGGTAAATGCGAGGTTCACTGGCAAAGACACGCAAGCGGCTGCCTTCGGAAACCTCGCAAGATGCACTGCCTCTTGATGAAAACGCGAGAAAGCCTTATCATAATTGGGGTAAATGCGAGGTTCACTGGCAAAGACACGCAAGCGGCTGCCTTCGGAAACCTCGCAAGATGCACTGCCTCTTGATGAAAACGCGAGAAAGCCTTATCATAATTGGGGTAAATGCGAGGTTCACTGGCAAAGACACGCAAGCGGCTGCCTTCGGAAACCTCGCAAGATGCACTGCCTCTTGATGAAAACGCGAGAAAGCCTTATCATAATTGGGGTAAATGCGAGGTTCACTGGCAAAGACACGCAAGCAGCCAACCCCTCCACCAAATCCGCGGTGCTACTGCGTCATCCTTATCCCATTCTCCTACGGTTCCATAAGAAATGACAGCAAAAATTCAACGCAATGAGGCTGAAGCGACCTAAGCGCTGAACGCACCAACCCATGGGTGCGACAGATCTGCAAGTGATATGAAAACTACCATTACATCGGGCATCTGGGTTTTATATAGGGATAGTTCGAGTCTTACATCCACAGGTTCGATTGCTCGCGCGCGCGGTCGCGGTAGCGTGTCGAGGTTGTGACACAGAGTGCTGAAGCGACAGGCTAAGAATTTCGTCAACGACACAGTAAGGAGTCGGTCTAGAGGAAAGAACGAGCGTGTGAATAAGAACTATTCATTTGCAATTCACGAGAAGATATTTACGATGAATGATGCCGACCATTTGCGAAGAAAAGATATTTTTCGGGTCCTAGGCGAGGCCGGTACCCCTCCACCGCCCTCTCTCCCCCACCCTTCAACCCCCTACCATCAAGTAATGGGGTAGGTGGGTTCTCTACGCACCCTCAGATAATCATAGCTTATTTATCTTCCGTTCTCATCCGTCTTATTTCTTCCACTGAAGCAACATGTTAAGAAACAAGACGATGAGTTGTGCTCATTACTTTATCTACTGATTTTTCCACTGGTCTCCGGTTGAGTGTTCGCAGGTGCTAATGGCATCGTCATTCGCCTATTTTTCCGTTCATCCATATAGAAATTTGGCGCATAAAAAGAGTCAATTTTTAGGTGCTTATTGCGCAAGGCATTGGCCATTGAACATCCCCCATATGGACGACAACAACAACAACAAGAGAAGCGACCTACAGAATAATAGTACTGCAGATTCTGTGAAACGTCTCCTTGGAATATTACGGCGACAATCAGAACTAGAGAAATCAGAAAATGGTATTTGCTCAGGTCTACCGAAACCGTTGTCAACTGCCGCATCGGAATCCGATCCATCTGTCGAGTTAGTCAATTTTTGGCTGGTGTAACTTTCACGATTTCTTATTTTGTGTTACGCCTGATATGGTTCCCGGGTTAAGAATGGATTTTTTTTTTAAATGTTCGGACGGCATTTGCGTTCAGTGTTTGGGATTTCCCAACTTTGTTTTAGGAATTCAACAACCTATTGTTGGAAAGGCTATGCGACCATCTCTTTCATCGGCTTGCTCGAGCTTTTTCATTGGCTTGCTCGATCGAAGGAAGCCGTAGTGCTCTCACTTTTGATGAATGTTATTTATGTATGTATGTATGTGTGTGTGCATGGGAGGAGGGCGGGGCGGGATGGAGGGGAGGGATTTTTCTTATAAGCCATGAGAACCTCGAAATCGATTGCTGGTGTTCTGGTTATGTCACTGGGAACCAATTATCGGTACTTCCAGTTAGCGGTAATCTGAACATCAAAAATACTCAAATATGACCATCGAATATCGGAAACGAAAAGTCTTCCCAAGTAATGCCAAGAAAAATCATTGATTATGGAGTTGTATGGCCTTTTTTAACCCAAGTCGCGGTTTTTCGATCCTTTAAGTGATGGTTCTGGATATTGCCCAAGAGGATGGATGACCTTTTCAATATTAAGAAGGGGATAGATTAAAGGGGGATGGAAGACCTTTTCAATATTAAGAAGGGGATAGATTAAAGAGGGATGGATGACCTTTTCAATATTAAGAAGGGGATAGATTAAAGGGTATGGATGACCTTTTCATTATTAAGAAGGAGATGGATTAAAGGGGGATGGATGACCTTTTCAATATTAAGAAGGGATAGATTAAAGGGGGATGGATGATCTTTTCGATATTAAGAAGGGGGATGAACACTTTACAAATTTTGAAGACGGCAGACGCTAAAACACAAGGACCAGGGGAACAGAGAGAGTGCGATTGAAACGATTCATTTTACCGATAATTATTTGCTTTTCTGTAAGGAGTTCGTAACGAATGTGTGGGAGATGATCAGAACATGAAAGGATCGAAATTCCACACCGATCGCATTCTTACACGGGTACTCTTTCCATGGAGAACAGCTGAATTTCTTTGAGGGTCATAAAATAGAGTTATGCAGAGACTCGCTTACGCGATCGGAATTCGTCTTCTCAGCATAGCGCTGCACCATAGTGCAACCGTTCACCGCTGAAAATCTCATTGCGCAGAGCGCTACTCTAAAGTCTCACACTTTTGCTCAATCTTTTCTCAAAATTTTTCCTATTTTTTCCCTTCGTGTTCCTCATTACTCGGTAGAATCTCGCCAGTGGCTGTGTTCACTCTCCTTATTTCTCAAATGGAAGAAGGACGTTCGACAACGGTACGAACGTTTAGGCCCTCAAGCGATTCCGATGCGACTATTCCATGCAATTCACTACCAACCACCTCAGTGGTTGAACCTGAAACAAACGTCAGAAAGCCTGAAGTTGAGGTGAGTCGCGCTTTTATTGTTTTTTTTGCTGTGTGGAGCCGCGCGGCACATGCTTTTTGAGTATGCCTCACTGAAGTATTGTCCTGATCTTTTTTATTTTCTCTCCTGAATTACTTAAATGCTTTTTTTTGCGTGGAGTACATATTTGTAAATACCCGCTCCCAAATGCCACCATTTGGGTTAGGGTACACATCGAAGACAGCTGAACTTCGTTAGAAATGCGTTAACCACTGCGTTTGGCCAGTGAAGAATCGCGAAGAAGAAAAGCGAGGAAAAACGAGCATTTTTAACCCGGGATAACCAGAATACGTCGGTTTTTTTTAAAGCAAAAAGGAGCATGTCATTTGCAATTCACGAGAAGATATTTACGATGAATGATGCCGACCATTTGCGAAGAAAAGATATTTTTCGGGTCCTAGGCGAGGCCGGTACCCCTCCACCGCCCTCTCTCCCCCACCCTTCAACCCCCTACCATCAAGTAATGGGGTAGGTGGGTTCTCTACGCACCGTCAGATAATCATAGCTTATTTATCTCCGTTCTCATCCGTCTTATTTCTTCCACTGAAGCAACATGTTAAGAAACAAGACGATGAGTTGTGCTCATTACTTTATCTACTGATTTTTCCACTGGTCTCCGGTTGAGTGTTCGCAGGTGCTAATGGCATCGTCATTCGCCTATTTTTCCGTTCATCCATATAGAAATTTGGCGCATAAAAAGAGTCAATTTTTAGGTGCTTATTGCGCAAGGCATTGGCCATTGAACATCCCCCATATGGACGACAACAACAACAACAAGAGAAGCGACTTACAGAATAATAGTACTGCAGATTCTGTGAAACGTCTCCTTGGAATATTACGGCGACAATCAGAACTAGAGAAATCAGAAAATGGTATTTGCTCAGGTCTACCGAAACCGTTGTCAACTGCCGCATCGGAATCCGATCCATCTGTCGAGTTAGTCAATTTTTGGCTGGTGTAACTTTCACGATTTCTTATTTTGTGTTACGCCTGATATGGTTCCCGGGTTAAGAATGGATTTTTTTTTTAAATGTTCGGACGGCATTTGCGTTCAGTGTTTGGGATTTCCCAACTTTGTTTTAGGAATTCAACAACCTATTGTTGGAAAGGCTATGCGACCATCTCTTTCATCGGCTTGCTCGAGCTTTTTCATTGGCTTGCTCGATCGAAGGAAGCCGTAGTGCTCTCACTTTTGATGAATGTTATTTATGTATGTATGTATGTGTGTGTGCATGGGAGGAGGGCGGGGCGGGATGGAGGGGAGGGATTTTTCTTATAAGCCATGAGAACCTCGAAATCGATTACTGGTGTTCTGGTTATGTCACTGGGAATCAATTATCGGTACTTCCAGTTAGCGGTAATCTGAACATCAAAAATACTCAAATATGACCATCGAATATCGGAAACGAAAAGTCTTCCCAAGTAATGCCAAGAAAAATCATTGATTATGGAGTTGTATGGCCTTTTTTAACCCAAGTCGCGGTTTTTCGATCCTTTAAGTGATGGTTCTGGATATTGCCCAAGAGGATGGATGACCTTTTCAATATTAAGAAGGGGATAGATTAAAGGGTATGGATGACCTTTTCATTATTAAGAAGGAGATGGATTAAAGGGGGATGGATGACCTTTTCAATATTAAGAAGGGGATAGATTAAAGGGTATGGATGACCTTTTCATTATTAAGAAGGAGATGGATTAAAGGGGGATGGATGACCTTTTCAATATTAAGAAGGGGATAGATTAAAGGGTATGGATGACCTTTTCATTATTAAGAAGGAGATGGATTAAAGGGGGATGGATGACCTTTTCAATATTAAGAAGGGGATAGATTAAAGGGTATGGATGACCTTTTCATTATTAAGAAGGAGATGGATTAAAGGGGGATGGATGACCTTTTCAATATTAAGAAGGGGATAGATTAAAGGGTATGGATGACCTTTTCATTATTAAGAAGGAGATGGATTAAAGGGGGATGGATGACCTTTTCAATATTAAGAAGGGGATAGATTAAAGGGTATGGATGACCTTTTCATTATTAAGAAGGAGATGGATTAAAGGGGGATGGATGACCTTTTCAATATTAAGAAGGGGATAGATTAAAGGGTATGGATGACCTTTTCATTATTAAGAAGGAGATGGATTAAAGGGGGATGGATGACCTTTTCAATATTAAGAAGGGGATAGATTAAAGGGTATGGATGACCTTTTCATTATTAAGAAGGAGATGGATTAAAGGGGGATGGATGACCTTTTCAATATTAAGAAGGGGATAGATTAAAGGGTATGGATGACCTTTTCATTATTAAGAAGGAGATGGATTAAAGGGGGATGGATGACCTTTTCAATATTAAGAAGGGGATAGATTAAAGGGTATGGATGACCTTTTCATTATTAAGAAGGAGATGGATTAAAGGGGGATGGATGACCTTTTCAATATTAAGAAGGGATAGATTAAAGGGGGATGGATGATCTTTTCGATATTAAGAAGGGGGATGAACACTTTACAAATTTTGAAGACGGCAGACGCTAAAACACAAGGACCAGGGGAACAGAGAGAGTGCGATTGAAACGATTCATTTTACCGATAATTATTTGCTTTTCTGTAAGGAGTTCGTAACGAATGTGTGGGAGATGATCAGAACATGAAAGGATCGAAATTCCACACCGATCGCATTCTTACACGGGTACTCTTTCCATGGAGAACAGCTGAATTTCTTTGAGGGTCATAAAATAGAGTTATGCAGAGACTCGCTTACGCGATCGGAATTCGTCTTCTCAGCATAGCGCTGCACCATAGTGCAACCGTTCACCGCTGAAAATCTCATTGCGCAGAGCGCTACTCTAAAGTCTCACACTTTTGCTCAATCTTTTCTCAAAATTTTTCCTATTTTTTCCCTTCGTGTTCCTCATTACTCGGTAGAATCTCGCCAGTGGCTGTGTTCACTCTCCTTATTTCTCAAATGGAAGAAGGACGTTCGACAACGGTACGAACGTTTAGGCCCTCAAGCGATTCCGATGCGACTATTCCATGCAATTCACTACCAACCACCTCAGTGGTTGAACCTGAAACAAACGTCAGAAAGCCTGAAGTTGAGGTGAGTCGCGCTTTTATTGTTTTTTTTGCTGTGTGGAGCCGCGCGGCACATGCTTTTTGAGTATGCCTCACTGAAGTATTGTCCTGATCTTTTTTATTTTCTCTCCTGAATTACTTAAATGCTTTTTTTTGCGTGGAGTACATATTTGTAAATACCCGCTCCCAAATGCCACCATTTGGGTTAGGGTACACATCGAAGACAGCTGAACTTCGTTAGAAATGCGTTAACCACTGCGTTTGGCCAGTGAAGAATCGCGAAGAAGAAAAGCGAGGAAAAACGAGCATTTTTAACCCGGGATAACCAGAATACGTCGGTTTTTTTTTAAAGCAAAAAGGAGCATGCATGAATCTCGAGGGTCGGTCACTTTTATGTGGTGGAATATGCAAATCGGTTTTTAAAAAATCCTTCATGAATCGGTGTTCCGATTAGTGATTATCTATTTACGTCTGCATTATTCTTCTTCTTATTACTTTTATTTATTTTTAATGCGAGTGTAATAAAGAAGGGAATTGTTCTGGTAATATAACCGTTTTATCGGTCTATTAAAGGTTGGGGAGAAAGCGTGACCAGAGACTCATTGGACTTGCTAATAATTGTTTCGTTTCACCCTTTCCATGTTTTTCGAAGAAGGACTGGTTTGGCTATAGGTCTAGATTGTCCAAACCAGAGAGCTGCTTATAGGAGTTGGAATTCCACGGGGCAGTAAACAACTTTATACGATTAGAACTATGTTTCACGTATTTCCTTGATGGAAAAAAAGGAAACGTTTTGCTTGGAACTCGAGTTCAGTGGAAAGGGGAGGGGAGAAGGGCAGGAAGGGTGTTCCAGTGGTGAGGGGAGGGAAGAAGGGCAGGAAGAGGTGCTGTTATCGTATATGTTCCCGCCCCTTCCGTCGTGTCAAAATGCTATTGATACTAATGCTTTTTGCTGTAATCGTTCAATGCACTACTGGATCAATAATGCAGTAGTATATGCGTGCCATAAAGCAGATGAGGATCAAGAATGAGCAAGAATCTCCCTACTGAGGTTTTCTATAAACTTTATATATCAAAGTAGCTGACGGAATGTTGGAAACGAGCCGGTAAGCGGGAAAAGAGAGAGGTTTAAAGTGGTCAGGTAGGCAAAAAATAGAAAAGTGCTAGAGTACAGATCGACTGCATTTGACAGCGAGTTAGGCTGAGATGCTCGATTTCGAACTATGTACTTATTAGAGAATTATGAAACGTTCAACCGATGGCAGGAGGTGTATGTGCTACCAAGGGAACCGAAGAAGCAGTCAGACGGACCGCGCAGAAAGTATCAACGTTTCCGGGAAAAGAAGTTCACATGCGAGCACTGCGGTCACTCTTTTACTCTCAAACACAACATGCACACGCATATCGCAATCTATCACACTGGAGAGGGGAAGGAGCTGCGACGACGTGGCAAACGATACAAGTGCCTTAGGTGTGGTGAGGTGGGTTTCGCGTTAAAATTTTTTCTCCCTTATCGAGTTTAGCGTCCACTCGTTCTAATTTAAAGAAGAAAAATAAAATAAAACATCGGCGAACGTTTAAGTTACTGAATTTCAGTAAAATATATAAATTGTTTTCTACAAGTATCTATTTCTCTTAGAACCGTCGAAACGATGAGAAAAGACGACATATTAGATTTCTTTTTTTGTAGCGATAGTTTACCTTGTTTGCAGGCAGGTATCGCTGTTGGCGAAGGCCTCCAAGCATCTGCAAGCTGAAAGGGGTGGAGCGAAGAANNNCCACTCTTTTTAGCTCTAACGTGAGGTAGAGCTTGCAGGCTCCCCTGATTTATGGGTAATCCGGACCAATTTACGACTCCACGGTAGGATAGAAGGCTTATTACTTCCGATTGGCCTCTAACTTGCGTCTTGTGGAGCCATAGCACATACCACTACGATTGTGTGTCATTATTGAATCCTTTGTTATTGTTTTCAATTCGTCGAAACCCGCCTGTTCCCGCATTCTCGAGAGTGCTTCCTGCTTACACCATAGCTCATGCCATCATCACGTGAACGTCACGGAGTACGGTGGTATGTCTTTGGTGTTTAATGGTATAAATTCCTGACCGTCATAAAAGTACAGCTATGAGGGGTGAAAATATCTGGCACTTTCATGCACGTTCATTTTAAATACTGTTTCTCGTTTAAGTGCACTTTTAAATACCTAGCTGTACTTTTTTACACAGCGAGAGGTATCTGGCCGAGCGGATCGCTTGGCTGAACAAAATACCTTTGAAACATCATGTCTACATTTTCGGTTAGCCAAATTGAAGAGCAGGTGCAAGTTATTCCAGTAAAAGAGATCGTGCATCATCGCTAAGCGATCGCCGATCCTTGCACCTTTCTCTGCATAGCACTCTTCTGTATTCTTAGCCCAAACGACTATGTCACAAGCATTTTAATGAGTCTCATTTAAATGATTCGAAGTCTCCTCATCCGTGAGATTTTGTGTTGTCGACTTCTGTAATTGATATGGAGGCGCATAATGAAAAACGCGTTCGCGGTCTCAGTTCTCCATCGCTAGACATTTGCCTCTTTGAACTGCGGGCTCCAAGTTTCTAACACATGAGGAGTGGAATATGCTGAAAATCAAAGTGCGACTTCTAGTTGTGCCGTACGATGAACGAGGTGCAACGTCATCATAGAAAGACGCACGAGATCAAAGAGAAAAGCAAGCACACTTGCGATCTTTGTCAGAAGGACTTCAGAAGTCAAAGCCAACTCAGCGAACACCACACGATCGTTCACCTGTCAGTTGCTAATCTCTAGTATCATTTCTGATATTAAATTTGTATGCTGTTCCATGCCTATGAATTTTACACCCTCCATCCCTCCCCGACATATCATTCTCACCTTTCGCAGCATTTCTGTGCTTTGTAAAAAAGTAATGGGATTTTGTTGGCGCATAGTTGTGATGTAATTATGATTCACCACTTCTTCCGATTGTTTTGATAGCCGCTAGAAACGAAAGGATTGCTGACATGGAGTGGAGGGTGGTGGGAAAGGGGAATGGAGTGGAAAGGAGGGAAGGCAAGATCGGCTAAATAGTCAAGAAGGACCAAACGTAAAATATTGAGAAGTAAGTGAAGGAGAAACAAAACGATTGCGAAAAGATTCGTAGAGGCTACGATCTACTCCATTCAGCCATATATGTTGTTTCCTTTTTCTTATTCTTAAAACATTTTTAAAATTGCGACCTTGTTCTATGAATCAAGAGCATTCGTCGTTTCTTTCCTCTTCGCCGTTCGATCCCGCATTGTCTACACTTCCGTCGTTACCCATCTATTGCTATACGTCTCATCAACCCGAATAGCGATTATGAAACCCACTACTTGCAGCCATGAACGTCCCTACGAATGTACCATTTGTGCTGCATCGTTCGGACGCAAAAGTGGACTTCGACGGCACAAAATCATGAAGCATTCCGATTTCGTTTACAAGTGCCCATATGAGGAATGTACGCATGCTGGATTCAAATGCTCTAAGGTATGGTCCAGCATTTTATGTGTCAATTTGGAATGATGGAGACTTGTGGGCATGAGCGGCCGTTTTCTACATAAAAATGACTATCAGTATTCACAAGGCAGCCTTCGACTACCGCCTATCAACAACTAGAATCCGGGAAACGAAACTGAGGGCCAAAAA
>JPKZ01000155.1:65043-77196 GCA_000803305.1 Toxocara canis | reverse complement strand
CAGGGGATTATAATGCAAAAGAGCTGTAAGGGTGCAGGGCACTTTAGATAGAAATTTTTTAGCAGCTTAAACAAACGAGCAATTGTTTTGCGAACAACCAAAATTATCTTATTAAATTTTGCATGGCGATTTTGATGAAACGGCTTCTCCATTTTTTTCTTCAAAATGACATTAATTCTGAAATGATACATACGCTGTATGTGATCGATCATTTAGCTCTATCGTACAATGGATGAGGTGGAACGTCATCAGAGGCGAGAGCATGAGAGGCGAGAGCGTGATCCTCCTTCCAAGGAATGGTTACAAGATATCAACTGTGATTTTTGTGATGAGAAGTTTAAAAGTCAGAATCAACTAAGAGAGCACTGCAATTTTGTTCATTTGTAAGTTTTTTTTTTTTTAAATTTAATAGCAGAAATGAACATCAGATTAGCAATAAATTTGATGAAAAGAAAAAATTCGTACCTTTAGGCGAAGTTTTTTTAGGGAGCTTTAATTTATACCCTATCATATAATATTTTTCATAAAAATTTCAGGTTTTCTGTTATCAGTTCTTCTAGTGAAATGTTTGCCTTATCAGAATATTCGCAGGGCTTAACAAGCACCGCTTAGACATGCAATCACTTTGATAAATCTTCTGAACGTTTCAACGGATGTCGTTTTGACTACAATAGTGTTCAAATATTTTGTGCCTTGCCGATTCTTCAGTATTACAGCGGTTTTCCTTCCCCCCAAGAATGTGATTTTTATAGTTTTTGATGTTTGATCGTTTTTTTTTTTTTGCGTTCAGAAACCTACGTCCTTATGAATGTCGAATTTGCAATATGAAGTTCGCACGTAAAGGAGGACTTAATCGACACAACCTCACAGTACATTCGGATTTCGTATATCCATGCCCATATAAGGAATGCACACACGCTGGATTTAAATGCTCGAAGGTGATTCTGCTCATTAATTATTGTGCTCAATAATTATCGTTCGATTGCATAATTGCCGAGAAGATAAATGGAAAAAATAAAAAACGATTTTACAGTTGAAAACTATGATGCGAGAGATTTGTTGAAATTTTTGCTTTTGAAAAAATTTCTCGGGATTTGGACGGATGAGGAAACGCGCTGAGTTCTCGATCACTCATATTTTTATAGCATCTCACCTATAATATTTTGCATTTTTGTGCATATATCTAATGGAGTTTATTCAAATATCTGCACTTTCTAAAATAGGTAGCCGTAGATTTCTTTTTTGGTAGTTCTGAGAACAGAGAATTGTTTATTAGGACTCATATTTTATGGCTGTGGTCGGCATTGAGTAGGATATAGGTTATCAGATGCGAGGAAGTTTTTCTTGTTAAGTTCTTGATCTCGAGAACTCATGAGAACTTTTGAAGATGGTTAGGGATTACCCTAACCATCTTCAAAATCGTAACGATATTGTTTCCATGCAATTGTGCAACAAGAGTGAATGGACTACAAAATAATTTATAACGCATATTTCACTAAATTACTGAGCAGTTCGCTGCAGTTTACCGTTTATGACAAAAAGACGATATAAAATGTATGGAGTACTTTGAATAGAACCCCCCCCCTCCTTCCTCATCGTATCGTAAAAAGTAAAGCGCACTTCATGAGTGCGACTTCATTGTTGAGGTTTTCCTCTTTTCGTAATCAGCTTCGCTGCACTGAAATCAAGTTTGCACGTTCGCCTTCACACATGAAAACTGAATCCTTCCCCTTGAATGGACCTCTCTTGAAATTCGTGAAAGGTGGGACTCTCGATGAAGGACTGTATTCGAAGAAATGCGGTGTACGTAAATGCATTACTCAGCGAACTTTGCTTCGAAGAACACTACATTGCAGTTTTTATTTTTGAAGTGGGAGGAAGAGGAGGGGAGGGGGGGAGGGATAACTTTCGTTATTCTTCCGAGCAAAATTCTCTCTACATCAAAACGGTATCAAATGCGCAGTGGACGGCTGCCATGGTCTAGCGCGTTCGAATTCGTTCTTCACTACTAATTTTATTTAACAGTTAATGATTTTCAGGCACTATCTGCACATATTCGCTCAGTGCATACGCATGTTCGCCCGTAAGTTTTTCCTCTTCAAATTTTTCGTTTTTTTAGATCATATAATTTGACGAAGTAACTTTCGAAGCAGCTGAAATTATTGAAATAAGCACTAATTGACTGGACTAAATAAGAGCTTAATTTCGACTCTTCTGGTTGATTAGCTTAATTTTATGAAGGGATCTTCAGGGATTCTCGATGCTACAAGTTTCTTAAAATGTGCGCTTGAAAGCAGCATTTCTGTTGAGGGGAAAAAGTGGACGTTCTAATGGTATTTCGCTTAACGTTGAGTGCTAACCTTCAGTCGTCGAAGATCGCTCACTGCAGTATAGCAGTTATGAACGTGAATGATTGACGAAACGAGGCGGAAATTTAAAAGCTGACGGATGGATAGCCAGTACTTCGGGTCAAAATTGGTAGCGAACGAGTTAATAATTTTCAAACTAGCGTAAAGATACTAATTAATTAATGAGTATTAAATCGTTACAGATATAAGTGTGAGCAGTGCGGTAAAAGTTTTGTGCGCCGTAACGATTTACGTACGCATGAGACGATGCATTCCGCAGATTGGGGATTTGTATGTGATACGTGCGGTCAAAAGTTTCGATGTTCTGCCTATTTGAAAAGGCACAATCGATCACAGCATGGATTGTATAATAACGATCAGAAACAGTTCGTTGACGGTTCGCTTACTGCAATCGACCAAAAAAAGGCGGATGATAGTTTATTTAGTACGGAGGGCCGAAAACAGGCGGATAATAGCTTGTTTAATACTGATTCGCATGTGAATGGCCATTTTGCGGAAATTTTAAATGGTCCATTAGCGAGTGTCTTTTAAAAATGAGTATTTTTGAAAGCAAACCTTTCAGCATCTCTTATGCTTTTGCCATTAGCGGTGATACGGATTTAAGGATGCGTGGTGATTTTTTCCATGTTTGTATGTATCAGCAGAAGGCATCTATCCTATGTTTTGGTACTGCAGTGTACCTCCGATAATGATCGTACCAATAATTCATGAATGCTGATTACGGGTCCTCTACCGACCAAAACTGGAAAGATTGATCGCTAGAAAAAAAAGAAATAAATTTTTAGAGCAAATTAGACTAGTGTTGTTGTTATAGAGTAAATTTCTTGCATTGTTTTACTGAAAAAATATATCTTCAAGAAAAAATCAGTCAAGATATGAAAAATTTTGTTCATCATTTGACTCAGTACATGAACTCATTCTCTTTAGGAGAGGGATGGGGGGTCGTTGAATGCCCGGAGTACTGTTATATTTTATTTCGTTGCTGAAGTGCACTTTATAAACTTCATTTTCCTTTTCATGCTTTCATCTTTTGTTATTTCTTGCGGCGACCAATTTTTCATATCATGTAAACTGTTGAAGTCAGCAGTATCAATTAATATCATATATTTGAGTATTTGTGATACAGTTAAGTTCTCTTTATCTTTAAAACATTCCTCTCCTTTCATTTATATTCATTTTAATTTTTTTTTTTTAATATTCTGCAAATGAGAACTAGTTTATGTGATTGCGTTGTTTCGCTTTCATTTGAAAAAAAAAAGATGCAATCGCTTGTTTGGATTGAATTATTAATCTTGAAAATATGGTGCGTTCGGAGTCAAATGGAGCAGTTGTTTGAATTCTTCGTTTAGAATATACCCATTGCTTCCGTCATAAAAATTGCTCATTTAAAGCTCCTGCTGCCCATTCTTCTCTTTCCTTTAAATAGCAGACGGTCCTCACAGTATATATTTTCTCCAGTATCGAATCATGCCGATCGCACCAAAGTAGTGTTACTTGTCGACTAAATTCATTGAGCTATTCCTGAAACTGTTAGTTCTTTTTTTTTTAGTGAGAACGGTGCCCCAACAAGGGAGAAATATTGTAAGATGTATAGATAGCTTTTATATAGTGCCCTTTCCTGGGGCACACTTTCTCTATTCATTTCTGTTTATTAACGTTGAATTGCTCATTTGTGAATTGTATTCTGTTCCATTCACATAGTCTGTAGATAGATAGTTCTTTTATACTTCGATATGCTAAATTCTATGCGTCCTATTCATTATTTCTATCGGGTTATCTACGAGGCTGATATTTGGGCATGGTCGAGGTTGGGTGCAAAAAATAAGTTATCATGCTTAAGATGATGAATGTTGAATGGTAGAAAAGTAGCAAATGAGATGATCTTCGATAAGATCGAATTTCAAAGAAGACGTTCGGTACGTTATCTACCGATCGTTCGTTTGGATTCTCTAATGAACGGCAAAGATATCAAATACGTGAAATGTGCGCATTTATGACTTTAATCATTAGCTGCACATTTTGGCATAATTGAACCATTATATAGTAAATCATGTAAACTCTTCATGGAATCGACTTGTGTTGTTGTCAGTCGTTGTCTGCTCGTTTCGTTCTAGCTGGGCTCGTTTTTTATATTGGCCAGCTTTCGTTCTCAATAAAAATCAGTTTAGTGAGCAATTCGGAAATCTATCAGCTACCTTGTAGAGTTGTTACTGTTTACTGTATTTTGGGGCTTATTTATGGGTTTATGTTGTTAAATGTTCTTATATTTGAATTCTCTTTTGTCTCTCATTTTGAAGTATTGACGTTTATTTTAGAATCGGTCTTTTATAAAGATAGAAATTTGTGATGTTTAAGAGCTTTTTTTGTATTTAGCCTCTGTTCATTTACAAATACAAAAGAAGAAAGAAACAAGCTTAACCGTATTGTTAATTTTTTTTCATCATTTAATAAACTTTATCAGTGAATAAGTCTAAGTGTTTCAATGAGATGTCAAGCATTACCTATGAACAACTTGTATAGCCTTTACGGATATTTATGAAGCTTTATAAACTTGTAATGCCGATTTGATTCAACGTAGATGACAGACAAATATAACAATTTGCCGCATAGCATTCCGTAGAAGAAGTTTGTTTATGCTTGGGCTATCTTCCATTCTTGAGCAGTAATCGTCTCATGAACGTGAAAAGTGGATGTAGCGAAAAGATAACAAAAATATCTTTAAATGGTATTTATAATGCACAACTTTAGTTGGTTAACAATGGGTTCAATGTCGAGTCTATTCATTTATTCATTTTTTTATTAATAAGCGAAACATTCTTCAATGGTTGTCCGGCTGGAACGTTTTATGGAAAATGAATGCATATGATGGTGGAGAAGGCTTGTATAAGAAAGATTGTTCATCCATTTGTTCATTCATATGCTTATCACTGATATGAAAGCATTAGATCACATGCTCGGGCAAAAGAGCGCTTAACAAATCCGCGAAAACATGACATTGATTGAGGTTTTCATAAGAAAGGTCGTTCGTCTACGCTTACAACAGTGATGCCGTCGTACCAAAAACTATAGTACTTTTCGTACTGTACTTGTACTTATACTAAGTATAGTACAGTGTCGTACCGAATTTAAAATCGCGGTTGTAAGCCTTAAAACCGCATACGCTAAAGAATCACTTTCCGTTATCACCTCCACGACTGCGTTTGATAACCATTAAATTCATGGGGTTTATAAATGGGATGCTATGGTAATATTACCGTCTTCTGCAATCACAGTAGCCCATGTCACTGTACAGTACTCAGATGGTAATAATTCTCGAATCCGAAAAGACGCCTAATCTGCTGCTGGGTGCGAGTGTATTCATTCACTCAAACGATCAAGCATTTGAACGGGAACTTTTAATGACATTCGTAGGCACAAAGTGATCTTAAATTATCATAGCTGATAGTATCGCCAAATCGTGTCCACTTTTTACAAAGGTATTAGTAACTTGTTGCGATCAAGCGGACGCAACACCTCAATATGTTTGTCTGGCATGGCTCTATCAGAATTTCGGCTCCAAAATCCCGCAAAACCTACCGTTCCTGCACTCCGGTTCCCGTTTCGGAGTCATAGAAGTGTGCATCACCTAGCGCAGATACCCCGCCTCCTCCACTTCTAGGATGCTCATTTTTTCTGTAGCACCTGCACAGACGTTTGAAAAATCGTTTCTATCGCGATATAGTGCTGCAATAAATGAGGGAGCGCGTTCAAAATTTTGGCGGGCAATCCGTGAGCAGAACGTTTCTAACAGTTTTGTCTGGTCGATTTTGCGGGTACGTCATTTGATCGTGTCCCAGCGGGGCCACTCGATTGTCAGCTGATCTTGTGAGGGGACTAAATTGAAAAATCGTTAAAGTTCTAAAACCCCGAATTTGGTGCCTTTAGATTATATACGTATTTGCAGGTCACTAGAGCTCATTAGTTGCTGGTGTTTACCGTTGTTTTGCATCGTTTTCCAGTCAAAGAAGTAGTGAGCCACAAAACATGCGCAGATTTAGGTGAGTATGTGATTTGATAAGTGTATAGGCAGATGTATCGGTTTGATTAGCTTGAAATTTATTCGATACGTGTCCTGATGGGCGCTGCTGCCGAGAAGCTGAGCGCGATGCTCAGACGGAATAAAGTGATGACAACCCCTGTTTCGCGAGGACCAGAAAAACATGTAAAAATAATCTACTCTGGAGAAAGCTGAAGTAATTTAAGGGTCAGAGATGGGGAGGGGAGGGGGGGCAGTGCCAGTTTCATGACTTTCGCACCAATCGCAGTAATAGCATGTAATAGCATAGCACGTCGGCTATGTGGTCTCTGATGTTTACCGTTCTTGGTTCTCTTGTGCGAAAAACAGCCCAGCTGTTGGCATTACCTTCATCGTTGGCATATGTAATACGCGTTACTTTCCGGGCTTGAGCGAACTCTCGATCTCTTTTATTCGTTGATTCAGAACCTTTGTTGGCTAAGTGAATAAAATATGCGTAAATTTAATCATAAAACTTATATATGTTTCTCTTTTGCGACCTAAAAACGTTGTTCTAGGGAGGTAAAAGTGAAGGCGGTGGCAAGCTTCTCTTCAGTGTAAGCTTTAAGCTTTTTTGAACATGCTTAACGCACGGTTACGCATCGGACGGAAGTTTACACGAAGTGTTATCTAAAGAGGTGGGCGAAGTTGGTACGATTATGGGTATTCAAAATCTACTGCCTTTTGTGAAGAAAGCTTGTCGCCAGGTAAGCATCTTTTTTTTATTCAGCTTCACTTATTTTAAGCCTATTGGTCGTGCACACAAAGCTTGTTAGCAACTTGACTTCCTACTATGAGAGTGATTTGTGACCCTTTGAACTACTCTTGTATTAGTTTTTGGGGTAATTCTTAGTCCGCCATTAAACAAAATCTCTGTGCTAAAACTATCAAGCCATTTTCTTTCAAAACTTTTATCAAGATACTTTATCAGATTTTTCTTCTGCTTAGTTCGAATGACCAGGTGGCGATGCTGATGAGAAATCTGCGAGTTCATATTTTCGTAGCACCGACCTCGTGGTTGAGGGAAACTACAAGTTTTTTGTAAAGTAATTTTCAGCATATTTTACGTGTTGAGTGAATGAGGCATCACCATGTAATTTTTGGATTAGAGCGCGATTTTCTCTAGTTCAGCCAAATAAGATTCATTGAAAAACAGTGCAGAATAATTTAGAAAATGTGCGCAGTAAGCATTACTCTTCGAAGATTTGATGCAGTATGTTTTTTTAATGCTGAAAATATATTAAACATCCTGGTTACCGACCTATGGTAATGAAATGAAGAAAAGTCCGCTCATTGTAAGCACAGACCTGAATTTAAATTCAAGTACGATTACGGACACTTTTTTTTCGCCATATTTTTAGGGTTTTAGCTAATTTTTTTTAAGGAATTTGATAAAGATGAAACTAATTTAATCCCTATGAAAAATCTGATAAAAATATGATTAATTAAATTTAAGAGTTCCATAAGCGAATTTACGGGTCATTCGATTGCGGTTGATGTAAGCTGTCTGCTTCATCGTGGCTTATTCGGATGTGCGGATCGCGTAGCACAAGGCATCGATACTGATTTGTAACTTTTTTTGCTTCACTTTGTCTTCACTAGTTTTGTTCGTTCTCGATGTCGCTATGAAAAGAATACGAATTTTTCGATGAATTTCATTAGTATATGGAGAAGTTTTCTGAATGCAAGAGGCAGAGAGGAAAGGGAATTGCACAATGCTATCCACTTCGATGAATTTCTTCTCTTTCCGTCTAACTGAAGCATGTAAATAAATAGGGGGGATTTAGGAAAGGCATCGAAAGCAAAAAGACTTCATCTGTTTGGAGAAGTAGTATGGAGTTGTCTTGGAAGTGATCTTATCTCCTGTCCATGACTTTGAAAATTCTTCCAGACTTTTAAGGGAGGGACACCATTGTCTCCCTCCATCTCACCCTCCTCTCCATTCTACATTCGTCGTTGATTAAAATGCACGATCATGAAATCGTGGTATATGATTGATTGTCGAATAGAGCGATGAGTAAATTACTTTTACGGGGACTTATTCGGATGTGCGGATCGCGTAGCACAAGGCATCGATACTGATTTGTAACTTTTTTTGCTTCACTTTTTCTTCACTAGTTTTGTTCCTTCTCGATGTCGCTGTGAAAAGAATACGAATTTTTCGATGAATTTCATTAGTATATGGAGAAGTTTTCTGAATGCAAGAGGCAGAGAGGAAAGGGAATTGCACAATGCTATCCACTTCGATGAATTTCTTCTCTTTCCGTCTAACTGAAGCATGTAAATAAATAGGGGGGATTTAGGAAAGGCATCGAAAGCAAAAAGACTTCATCTGTTTGGAGAAGTAGTATGGAGTTGTCTTGGAAGTGATCTTATCTCCTGTCCATGACTTTGAAAATTCTTCCAGACTTTTAAGGGAGGGACACCATTGTCTCCCTCCATCTCACCCTCCTCTCCATTCTACATTCGTCGTTGATAGATTTATTAATCATTTCTCACTGAAACTTTAAGAAATTAAAAAATGCACGATCATCAAATCGTGGTATATGATTGATTGTCGAATAGAGCGATGAGTAAATTACTTTTACGGGGAAGGTATGGGAACACTGGTGCATCTTTAGCGTATATGCACGTTGCGATCCTTACCCAATATTTACGTAGTGCGTAACAGAAAATAACGGGAGATGGTGGAACGAGACGGTGAGATGATCTTTACCTTGCATAGATTAAGGCATTGAAAACCCGTAGTTTTAGGTCATACAGTTGCCCAATACTAGGCTACTTTCTCAAGAGGAATTTCGGTGATATGGTTAGAGAAGGACAGGATTTGCAAAAATTTTCAAAAAAAGACGAGAGAAGAATGTGGTGTAGTGAAGACTGAAAAGAGTATTCGATTTTGCCGCTGCGAAAAAGGACCGCCACGTCGAGAACAGTTTGTCACAGGGTCGGTGTAAACATTTCCGCTTAGGTAATTAAGTAAATCAAAAGAAGCTCTATCCGGCTTGATAGCATCGTTTGGACTGAACGGAAAATTGATTGATTGACGTTCGTTCGTGCACTGAAAATTTTTCGCGTTGATAAATTTGCAGAACAGACATTTATTAAAAGGAGTGAACTTTAGGCTAAACGACTATTCAGCTTCAGTTCTGAATAGTTTTTATAGCCATTTGAATATTTAAAGCAAGAATCATTTCATATTTAGTGCTTTGCATATACTTCAAGCAACGAATTTTCAGTTATGTTCGTTATGTGATGAAATATGTGAAATTATTGTTGACAATCCACTGCCATGTTATACTCGTTTTCGACGGCAAACCATTGCCAGCCAAGCATGTAAGTACCATTGGACTATTGATTGATTTCTTACTATTTCGTAAGGTGCGGCGCCATCATAGTCGTCAGTAGGAGGGTAGTATTGGATTAGAGAGATATCGAGAGAAAATAGTCATGCAGCGTTATTGTTTATCTTAGAGTCAGGAGGACATAGAGATCGGTCCGTTCGTCGCAGCTGAATGTTGTCTGAATGCTTAGGAGGAAATTTCATACTTTTCCGAAGTTATTGAGCGTTAAGTGAAATGTATGTAGTTTGTGCACTTCTCTTATAAATTTCTCGATTTTTTTCCCTTCAATTATTGAAATATTTGGTCTGCACTGATAGCGTAAATGGGTTTAACATTCCTTCCTTCATCTTTTTACTGCTCACTCTTCCGGCTTCCCAATTTTCGGACTCCATTGCAACCTCTACTTCGAATCATTCCAGTTTGCAACTTCGCTTTCCCTTCTTTTTTTTTTCTGTGCTTGTCCGTCTGTCCTCTTCCAGGGTATTGTTTCAAGCCAGTTGCCATCTTTTTTTGAAAATCTGACTCTGTTTGCCGACTTTATCCCAAATTGGTGGGGCGGAACGATAGATCGGTTCATCTACAGGTGACAGATGATCCGCGGATATGTCGAAGCACGGGATTGTGGCGCGCATTATGCCATGTTTATGAAGAGAACTGAGGGAGGTCATCCGCATATTTCGTCGTTGTTACTAAACTTCTGAATTTCTGCTTTCGTGAGTAATTGTCGATATAAGCGCCGTTTTTAATGGGGAATTTTATCAGGAAACGAACACAGCACGTCGTGAGAAGCGTGACGAGCATCAACGAAAAGGCGAACAGCTGCTGAGCGAGGGTAAGACCAGCGAGGCGTATGATTGTTTCAAACGAAGTACCACTATAACACGCGAAATCGTCGAGAATACTATTCAGGTTTTCTACTTTTACTTTGTGACTCCAGTTCATCGATATGAGCGTTTGTCCGTTTGTGCTTCCATTAATATCCATAAATGGTTCACAGTTTTGGAAGGCGTCGAGACTCTCAGATAGCGGTACTGCCTCTTTCAAATTTGAGCAGCTTGCAAAAATAGAAAGTTTAGTACTACATACTTCATAGGAATCACATAATTAGTTAAAATGAGTATGTGATTTATAAGTTTATAGGAATCATTCATGATGTCTTAATGTTTCTGTCTTTCTCTTTTAAAATGTTTTGCAGGCATTTCAAGGCATGGAGATGGTTGACGTGCTAGTTGCACCTTATGAATCAGATGCTCAGTTGGCGTTTTTGACGCAAACCGGAATGGCACATGCGGTCATAACCGAAGACTCTGATCTCATTGCCTTCGGCTGTGAACGAGTAAGTGATTATTGGTGGAAGTGTTTTCGGTTGTTGATTGATCCCTATGAGGATTAATGGTTCTCTGAACTACCAAATAATGTTTCTTGTGTCATACTGTTTCCTTGACTTCTGTCGTTGGCTCTATTTTATCACACTGGTAACGATTAAATAGTAAGTCAATTCATATTTTTAATTTTTCGGCAACAGTAATGTTTTTGGGCGCAAACCCTCAATTCGGAGCTCGCAATAATTTCCATAACGAATCCTGATTCTGGGGTTTTACATTCGGGGGTCACCGATTATTTTTTTGCTTAATCTTAAAGTTAAGGATCGTAGTGCCGTCGACAGTGTCAGATGACTGTGCCTTCCAGACCCGAGTCGAGTTCCAAAATGAGCCTCGCCAAGTCCCCAAGTCGGGGAGCACCGACCGCTTTCTTATCGTCTCAGCACTGATTTAAAGATTTTCTCGTAATCACTATGCTGCGGAATCTGCGATTTCAACTACCCAGTTGAACCATTCTTAACAGCATAACTGCCGTCTATTTCTCTAAAGTGAGAGAGTGTTTAAGTTTTGATGTTTTCAGATAATATTCAAAATGGAGCCCACAGGCGCATGTACAGTTTATGAGCGATCTCAACTGCCAAACTGTCTGTGCAGAGCGCTTGCGGACAATTTCGATTTTACGAAGTTTCGGCGCATTTGTATTCTGGCTGGTTGCGATTACCTTCAGGTTTGTTTTATGAATGTTTGAGGCAGTTGTTGCTCTGCGATTCTACGCAAATGTCCCTTCCTTATTCTTTCACAAACAGTCGCCGCCTGAGTCAGTTGGGAGTATGAGGCGAACGTCTTTCGATGTTTTGTAGAGGCACATATGTCTTTAAGCAGATGTGAATGAATGATACCTATAGAATCATAAGTAAGGATTTTGGCTTGTGGGTCTGACTTTCTGGGACTTCCTGTAAAAAGGACAAGCTTGGCTAACAGTGAAAAGGGATAGGCTTCGTTAATAAAGAGGTCTTGCTAAGCCAAGATGGCCTCTTGGTCAATGGCTGTTTAAGCCCCATTCCCCC
>JPKZ01000155.1:41494-60122 GCA_000803305.1 Toxocara canis | reverse complement strand
TCCTGAATATTTATCCGCTGGTAGTAGTCAGTTTGAAGTGTAATATTTAAATTACTCCTCCACTAATTCTTTTTTAAAGAGTGGTCTTCCTGGTGTTGGTCTCAATAAAGCGGCAACATTTATGGCGAAAACTTCTGGATCAGATTTGGAACGGGTATGCATTCGTTTTTGTCATATTGCGCCTGAAGTAAATATCCAATGCATTGCAGCCAGAGGTTTTTGCTAAACCTATGTGAGCATAACAGATTTTAGTAGCTTTTGATTCACATTTCTAGACAGGCGTGAGTACTTTAGTTTTTTTTTTCAGGACGTATCGCATTAAAATTTTGACTGAAAATTTTTAAAACAATTTTTTTTCACCTGTAGGAAAAGATACTGGCTCGTTTTCACTTTTATAGTCTCAGTGGTTCCTGAGATGAAAACGGGTGAGCAAACAGACACACACGGAAATGCGCGCACTCGCAACGTCGTTGTGAAGCGCATTTGCAAATGAAAATTTGCCAAAGCATAAAATCACATTTCTGATTTTTTTGGAAAATTTTCATGACCGATTGGTTGGATGGGCGCATAAACGCGCTAGCAACCGATCGGGTCCTTGAGTGATTGAAAATCTGAATGCGTTATTAGCACATTTTGGCCGAAGGGTACTCGTGTGCATTGACAAGTCCTAGGGCGTGAATATTTCCAGCATAGCAAACAGTAAACATTTGGCGCAGGTTAATTATGAAATTCTGCCACGTTGTTCTAAAAGAATTGCCTATAGGGAGTTTTTTTGTGGGAAACGTGGAACTTCGTGCCTGTTACTGATCTCGATTTCCATGAAACGTGAGAAAATCGCATTTATAACGAAGTGGAAGGAAATACGCATCTCGAAATCCCTACATAGATTTTCGAGATTACTGACAAATTTATCACTTCAAATTGTTGTTTAAATCTCTAATGGCGAAGCGAAACTCACGTCTCCAGCCATGTTTTACCCATCAATTAATATTATAGCTTTTGTTGTTTTTTAATGTCATTTTTTGCAGTTACATTTTTCTGAGCATCACAAAAATTCTGATCGATGTTTTATAGTATTTGTTTTCCTGCCGTGAAAAGAGTAGAATTTTCGAAACAGTTTTTGTTTTGTCCGATGCAGGTGCTCGTTTTTTATTCGAGCATCGATTTCGTTGAAGGTTGCTTGTAACTGTTAAGAGAAACATGTAATCAGTTGCTATCACCAATGCATAGTTTCCGCTATTTTTGATAGTGCTGTTTTTGTTTGTGGAATTAGTTCAATCGCTGATCTTTATATGTCAACTTGATAGTCGTAGTAAATTTTTAAGACTTAGTTAATTGGCTTCTGTCATCACATATCCCATTCTGCAAGTTTTAACTTCGAACACAAATAAAAATTTCTAATTCCTGTTTCGAAAAGATATGTACGAATACACATGTATTGCATGTACGCATTACATAGTCATATTTATGCAAATATAAACTCATTGCAGATTTTGCCACGATTGCCTCGTTATTTGAATATGAGCAATTTGAAGATCAAGAAAGAATTTATAACAGACGTGATACGGGCTGAGAACACATTCTTATATCAAATTGTTTACGATCCACGTCAGAGACGCCAACGTCCTCTTTACGACTATCCGAGTAATGACGGAACTCCCGAAGACGAAGATGTCGGTTTTTTTCGCTTTCTTAGACGTTGTTTTCAATGAATGACTAATCCAACCGTTGAACTTCATCTCATTTGAGTTCGGATTTCCGCTCACTGAAATGAAACTCATGTTCGTTTTAATATAGTTCCTTTTTTTCGCCTTCTTTTTTTTGTTTTCACTTTTTTTCATTATTTCGATCTTAACCTCCAAATCGAACTGAGGATTACGACTGCTATATTCTTCCCATTGGAAGCTCACCTATATTTGTAAAGTATAAAATGCGCTCCAGTGAGCCGGCACTTTCTTTAAAAAGAAGAGTGTGAACGGTGGCATAGTTGATAAATATCCTCGTCGTTATTTTGTTACTAGTTAGTTTGGATTGCTGTTCTTTGCATATGTCTGTTTTGATTTTTTTTTTCTGTATGAGTTGTTTTACTCTGATTGGATGGGCAAATAATGCATTTGCGTAAAAGGCAAAACAAAAAACATACACACAGTTCATAATTCGGTATTCTTTAGTTTGTGGGAATAACGGTGAACGATGAAAGCGAAGTGGACTATTCGTATGCGGGAGAGATCATGTTGCCGAGCACAGCGATGAGGTTTGTATGTTCATTTTAAAGTTAATATGGATGATGTGCTGTATATTCGATTTCTTTATTGCAGTAGGAGAGGACGCAGAGGTGTCACTTTTCCGTTATTGAAGTGTTTTGGTTATGAAGCGATCAGTATCCGACTCGTTAAAGAGAATGTAGAGGGAATATGAATGGAATAGCAGCCTGTGCTGAGTTAGAAGAGAACGTTTCCCTCTTGCGTGTTCTAGTTAGTTTTATTTAAAATGCGTGATAGTGTTTAATAACACGTTTGTTACTCAAGCTAAACATAATTCTTAAAAGTGTGTATTGCATGCAGTGAGTAAAAATATTTTTTAGGATGGCGCTTGGCAATCTGGCAGATGGGCCGCCAATATGTGACAAATTCATTCTCCCAAAGGAAATTCCTGAATGGTCGATTTGGAGCCCGGTTTATAAAAGTGGCTACGAGCGAATGAAAGTCAAAGAGAAAGTGGATAAGGCGAAAAAGGAGGCATGTGGCGCGTTCAGGGTTCGCTTCTTAAACTTTTTGAAAATCACTTTATTTTAAAACACCGGACTGAAATGTTGTAATTGTGCCTTTCTGTACAATTCCTTTTATATTGAATGAGCCAACAGCTTTGACAAATTCTCATCGAATATTTTCATCACCAGCAACAACCACATTGTGTATAACTAAAGACTCACTCGACAGCCATTTTTTAGACTGCCAGCTCGCCTTGCATTTCTGCTGTTGTCGATAATTTTCAGCCCTAATGTTTCAGAATTTTTATACACATATTCAGTAGTGTGATTAATCATTTCATGTCATATGCTTCCTTAGGAATATACCAGCGGAAAGAGCAAAATTTAATCACGTAGGTCGTCAGATTGGCTTGACATATTGTTCTCTGCCAAAAATTCGTCTTGGGAGGGGCAAATTTCGCGAACTACTCATCTCTCTTCACTTCTGGATACAGCATCGTCATGAAACAAGATCGCACACTTTTTTCCTAATATACTTAAGAGCAACTTTTTTTAATCAAGTAGTGAGATATATGGACCCATCCATCAGTATGCGCCGTCTTTAGAAATTTGTGAACTGTTTAAGCGTTCTCGATCTTGGTCGACTCCTTAAAACTATGCACTTACTCTTTAGAGGTTGTAATGGGTAAATACTGTAATTCGAATGACTTTCAGCTGACTGCAGTGCGGAAAGCGAGAAAGTCTATGACGATTCTGGAGTCGAGTAGAGGGAATGGCGAAAAGGTTGCAGCACTGGATTCCTCACTACAAATTGGTTCGCAGGATGAATTTGAGGGTGATGATGATTTCATCGCGCCGAAAGGGTCGAAACGGACTTCGGTGCGCAACAATGGTGCAGTACGGTCTGCCACTATTAAGGCGTGTTTCACTCCCTTTTTAGTGCTCTTACAAAGTTCATTTTGAAAGCACGTTATTTCCGTGCTTCTATGTGAGCATATTTTAGAAGGCCGAATAGCAAATCGCTTAAAAATTGAATGATCGAAAAAGCCACACTTTGCAGGCTTCATTATTTGTGGACAGTTTATATAATCGGTTAGTCTTTTCGGTGCAGTTAGAAATTACAGCTGCTCTCGCCGCATTTGATGCACGTCCAAGATTGTTTTCATACTAAATTCGCAATGGGGCGGGTGTTTACATAGAAGTTGACTTTTTCTATGGTTTGCGTTCACTTCAGTGGTTTGATGGCCGGCAATTCTAAAGATCATAAAAATCAGCTACGAAGAACTGTTATATTATGATCATCTCACGTGGCGATGGAAATACTTGAGATGGGGAGGGGAGGAGGATATTTTTGGGTTTCGTCGGCTTCTGCAGTGTCTTTGAAGGAACCCGGCCATCAATCCCGCAGCGAACCGGCGCATATTCATGCGACCTGCAAAGGAATGAAAGAATTGGTCTGCTGTAAGGTGGAGTGGTTCAGGATGTTAGGACGAATTCATCTCGAGCTTTGTTAAGGAGTTTTACTATTAGTATATTAAGGAAAGAATGGACCTAAGAGTCGTTTCTGTTATCACATTTTTATTATCAGTATGAAAAGGCTGGAGTTAGGATTGGACGATCCAGTTCCACGTTTTCGGAGATAGTGTCTTTAAGGAGAGACACTGGAAAGCCTCAAAAATATCTCTTTCACTCCTTCATGTCCAGCTTCCCTATCTCGTTATTTGCTTCCACTCTCTCAACCCCTCCACCTTCGAATATACGCCTTTTTCCGAAGGCACCGAAGCTTGTACTTGTCTTATCTAGTGTAAGTTTCTCCTTTTGAAGAGTCTCTTCAGGGATCTGGCCTTCGGTTTCATGCCGTTTTTTGAATTTGATGGGAAGGCGTTATATACGATATATACGCTAAATCCTGTGGAAGCTATATTTTTCCGCGATTTTTCTATTGCTTTAATCCCATTGCTCATTTCCTAACTTTTCTTTGATTTGAGTTTTTGTTTAAGGACTTTTTCCGCTCCGAAAGCACCACCTGTAAATCGAAACCTGTTGTCAAATCAAAATTCGCTGAACGATCACCAACAGTGAAAAGTATGAAGGTGTCAAAAGGAAGCAACAGTGCTGCGCAGAACTGGAATTGCGATGATCTGTTGAGGCTATACGCTCTCGACGGGCGCACCGCTGCGTCGAATGCTTCTCCTACTTCATCGCAACAAATTCTCAGCTCACAAGAAACCGAAGGTTGATTTTTCTCGCTTTCAGGTTCTTTCAAAGAGACTGACGATGGTTAACTAAGCATATATTTGGGGTGGGCGGAGGGGGAAAAGGAATGGGAGAGGAGACGAGGAGGAGGGCACGGATGCCCGATTAAATGTCTAACTTTTTCAAGATCTCTGCTGAGCATTTTGCTTTCTGAAAAGTGTTTCGCTATCTGATGCGGCTCACATGCACTGTCTCTCGTCTCAACTCGCATCACGTCTCGGTTTTTTGTCTTCATTTTTTCTCTTATGAATATGCGCACTTGAAGTTGTGTCGCTTGCATTTATCTGTTATTTTAAAAGAAGGAGGCTGTTATTTCTTTCTTTGCCTCTCTTGGAAACTAACTACCTGGTCAGGTAACGAAATTGTTTTTCTTGTTTATGTGTTTAAACTTAATAACTAATTCACTCCACCCGTTTGGTGAAATTCCTTGGTAGGATACTTCGCAGATGCCTCCAAAGTCATGTAATTGTTGATTCTATTGATAAAATGAGATTTCGTTTTCAGATACAAACCGAGACGAGGTAACGGTGACAGTTAATGTTCATAGCGATTCTTGTTTGACTGTCGTAGGAGATTCAGAAAAACCTAACCAACAGTCATCGGTTGGTAGAGATGCAGATACGAAAAGTGAGGTAAGTCTAAAAAGAGGATGTTCAGCTGAGCACTTGACGGTATCCGATTCAAGGACGAAATCGTGCAGTAGCTACTTCTTAAATCGAGGAGCAAAAACAAGGTACGTCTGCTTACGAATACCTGTAATTCTCGTGTGCAACCGTTCACGCTTTTCCCATCGTCCTTTCTACTGTGCAAAAAGAAGCGTGGGAAAGGTAGTATATAATAGGTGCAATAGAGGAGGCGAAGAGAGAATGGAACGCAAGAGTTGATCACTTCGTGATACTTGAGAGGACGGCATTTTTTGTTACTTCTCTCTATACTTCTTTAACGTACTTTATGTAGTGAATGTTACATTCCATCTGGGGAGCGAGGGTGAGGAAAAGGATAAAATGTAGTTTGGAGCAAAGAAAATCCTGTAGGAAATGTTTTACAAGTAGTAGGACTGCGTGGAAAGATTTTGGGTTACGAGAGGTGGATATAGAAAATTTTATTATAATGATTTCGTTAGAGCGTTGGGTACGTACTGAAATCGACGGTCTCTGTTGAGGAAGTCGTGAAATTACGTTTGGCATTGTTACGTATGACGAGAGATTTCACCTAAGTGTTTCTCCGTGGTGCGTGCCGATGTGGTCTGCGATTGTGTTTCTTTTTCAGTGGTCTTTCGAAACGATCGTTCAATCCATTTAAGAAGCCAAAGATTTTAACCGAAGTAGCTGATGAGCAGAACGTCGAAGGAGACACACGGGTGGAGGTTTGTTCGTTATTTCTGTAACAATTCGTTGACCATGAGAGTACATTTGTGTCTTTAGTAATTGCAGTTCAGACGTCACAATAGACGGACAAGGAAGCGGGACTTTTTAAAATTTGTTTCTACTCTACGGTTTTATATACCTACTCTTACCGCTCGGGCCTTCAGTGCGATGTCTCGATGTTGCTGAGGCAATCGCACGCCGAGCAACAGCCATCCCTTCGGCTGTTGCAGCTAGTTGTTAATACCACCAGCCAGCTGGGCTATCAGTGGTATGGTGGGAAGTAGCCGGGAATCGAACCCAGGTCTCCCCTCATGCGAAGGGGAAGGGGAGCTCTACCACTAAGCTACTGCCGCCCTTCTTTTATATTACTTCATCTATTCTTTATAAATCACTCATCTTGAAAATTTGTAAATGGTGGCGTGCGTAAGAAAGTTGTACCTGTCAGTCTTTGGGCTTAACGCTTATAGCATATGTGCATCTTCTGACCTGGGAAAGGACTTTAAAACCGCGTTAGACATCACCCATATTTTACGAATAGTTTAGAAACTAATGAGGTGGAAATAAGGCGAGCCAAGTAGGAAGTTATATATGACTGACCGTTCTAGTATTCTGAGTGGGTGGTGGGGGTACCAGGCTTCATTCGCTTCCTCTCCTTCACTCGCAGTGAGCAGTTAGCTTGAGCTTGCAGTTGACCATTTGAAAAGTGCTCTAACTTTGAGATATTGGATGTTAACCCAACGCTGAGTGTTTAATTCACATTCGCTCAGTCCCGCTCCCCTCATCCTCATCCTTTCATTAGCGGTTAGAGGGGCCATCAAGAGATTTCAGTTCAGCTTGATATGTTCTTTTTTCAGGATTCTAGTACGACGGTGCTGTTCAATAATTCTTCACAGGGTAATTACTTTTTTTGCTTGCTTGGCACAACAGTGATTTTCATTAATTTCCATTTTTTTATTCTATGACCTCACTCCGTTAGCTCTTCATTTCATCGTTGCATCTTAAGACTGGATGGTGAAGGGAATGGCTTGTGATGCAAACTTTTCCACCATTACGACTTTATGAATTTAAGAGGAGGCTTTTCTTAGAAGAGTTGAAGTAAGAGCTTAATTGGCTGTGTGCACTTGGTGTGGTTTTCAAAAACGATTTAATCGTTTTCGATAAAAATAGGTCATTTTTCAGTCGATCACTTTACAGAACTGTGCTATTTTGCTCCTCGGAATTGGCCTTACTCCTTTTCAGTAAAACATAAATCTGGTTTGCGATCTTTCATCACATAGAGTTCACGAGGTGATACATTTCCTGACTTTCTAAGGGGAGGCAAGGTGATATTTAAAGGGCGATATTTTTCGACCGCTTTGCTCTTGAAGAACATTTTCTCTAGTGAACTCCTAGTATTTCGTGATGTTTTTGTGCTTTTGCCATGCTTGGGTTAGCCTTTTTTGAATCTACATCAAGCGAGCTTCGATCGATTGCCTCTTCTTACTTATTAAGTCATCGTCAAGTGATCGAGTATAAGTGAATGTTTTCAGTGTATCGTGCCTCGGGACTTTTGCGATCTCTTCCGACGAGGGAAAGTTAATTATGGGGGCACTCGTTGATTCGACGTCCGCGGCACTATTTTAATACTTAATGCAGCCGTTTAGTCCTGACTGATAGTCAACGGAAGATTTGATTTGATATGTAAACGTCTTTCTCTTCGCCGATGAATTGAATGAGACAGCGATATTTTGCATCTTTTGCACGTTGTTAACGGAAGGGTTGTGTCATTGCGTGATGGATAATTGAAGCGCGCAGTACGCTTCCTAACCAAAAGTGATTTATAATTGCACTTGAATGTTGGTTCGGTTGAGTAGTCTTCATGGGTGCTAACACTTCGAATTGTCATTATCGTTGGAAGACTAGTCCCGGTTGTAAACAAAAATGTTATTTTTGGTTTTATTAAGTGTGTTTGTTCAGCCACATTTCAACTTACACCATTAACATGCAGTATTTTGCTTATTCAGGTTGGGTGCTGTGCACAGGGATAAGGAATAAGGTGGGGGGGGGGGGGGAATTTTTGAGGGAGACGATAAGGGTTGCTTATTGTTTTGTCGGTTGGTGGGAAGGAAGCTTGATGTGGAAATATTTCGCTAAAAAGGAAGTATTGAAAGAAGTTTACGGATATAATTGATGAAGCCAGCATTCATATATATTATCTCTGTTATTATTTCTTGTTCTCATTGTGTATCTCATTTGCTCATCTTTCTACGCTTTTTTGTTGTTGCTTTTATGTATTTTTCTCAATTTGTGAACAGTTTTTTTTTTGAACTCCATTGTCTGCATCTCTATGAATATTCGGTCATCATGAATTTTTCCTGCACGGAATGGCTTCACAAAAAAAAGACAAGTGAAAAAGGCACTAAGCCAATGCGATGTGAAGCGAGGTAATATATGGATGGGGTAATTGAGACTGCTGAGGACGATACAACTTCATAGTGTTATCACTAGCACACCTTACATTGACTACGGGAATGTGCATTGCGCATATAACCCAACCCGTTTCCATTATTCGCACGTTCTACCTGAAAATCTTTGATTCAGTAAAACAAAGTAAAACAATATAATTTGTTCAGTAAAACAATAGAGAACAAACGATAATTATATGGCTTCATGGTGAACGTCTGTAAAGGCTGGGCTCTAACATAATTGAATGTTATCTTCGTGACCAATAATTGATTGATGCTTCTATTAGAAATAATTAAGCGATTTCAGTGGATGCCAACAATAAACGTGATCAGTTGAGGACTATAAACAAAAGGGAGTTGCTTCACGTGAGTGGCATGATGGCCAATTGCATGGATAGCGATTGCGAATTTGCCTATCAAGGCAAGGGTTTTTATTTAACCGGTGAAGCACGCATAATTTTCACCAAACCTCCGCTTTCTAATACTAAAAATTCGCTTTCTAATATGTGTTTAGCGAACAAAATGGTTATGGAATACTTATGTAAAATTTTATTTGCTTTTGAAGCGAACAGTCAGTCGCTCATGAAGTTGACGATTAGGAACTGTATATAGCCAAGCCCATGACATAAATTACTATCAGATCTCATGAGTATAGCAAAAGCAGCGATTCTTGAATTGAAGCGTTCGAAGTGAAAAAGAACACTCACATCGATTCGATACACAAGTCACCAGATCATAATGCGCTTTGCAATCACCAAAGTAAATTTGCGAAAGCGGGTGAAAGGAAAGTCAATTTTTGCCTTTATATTTTGAGAGGGGGTTGTAGGGCTGCAAGGTTAACCAAAGGCCAATAGCGTTTCACGAGTAATGTATGATGATTCGGTTTTTGGTTAGCTGCCAAAACTGTCAAATCAAGATTTTCAGCATGGTTGAAGAGGGCTTTAGTGAGTGGGGGGAACGAGAAGGCGTGAAGAGTTGAAATGTGAGGATATGTGGCGGATATGAGTTAGGATGTTTTTTAGTTTCTTCAGAATAGTTTATAAATTAACAATCGAGCGACATCTTCCATTTATGGAATTGTAGCCTCCACTTCTTAAAGCGTCGAATTTTTAATTGTTGTGTTCGCTGGCGAATTATGCTCACTCGGAAGTTGTATATTATATGTGTGCTATGCGTTGGTTTTTGCCGCATTGTGATCGCTGATATGCAGTAATGGCAACTAAATGTGTGGTTATGAGCAGAGGTGAATGGTCGGTGAACCATCTACAAAGAGTTCGTCCTGTTTTGGCATAGTTCCATTCCCATTTTTGCACTGGACAGGAAGATTTTTTGGAGTAAGAAGGATGCCCGGGTATTATTTCGGTTGGAAACATCCAATCCGAGCAAATAATCATCGGAATAATATGGAATACTCATTTATTTCGTTTGTTAGAAGCTGGCCATTCATTGCCGATTCATTGCGAATTTATTATTGACTCATGTACGCCGTATACATTTTAATTTTGCTTCTCACAACGATCGCCGAATGGACACTGTACGAACGTGTATGTACATGTTCATGCATGCATCGATAGCAGTGAAATGTTTTGCTTTAGTGTGAAGTGTATATAATTTTCAGTTTAATTCTGTCAAGTGCGTTTCTGTTGTATATTTCAATATGTACAATGCGACTTTGTTTTTAAAAAAAAAAGAAACGTTTCGTTCATTTCTTGTTTATATGTGCCACAATATCGCATCACGTTCATTTTTCAATCAGTCCGATCGTGTGCTTACTTGGTTATTTGTAATATACCTTGAGCATCTGATCTGCCAATCCATTTGAGGAAAGGGGGGGGGGGGGGAATATTTAAGTTGGCAAACGCTGATATTGCTAATATTTTACAGCTTATTATGAATCGCACAGAAGAATACTGCTTATAATTCTTATCTGAGCAACCTGTAATCGTCCTCTTCCCCCCCCCCTCCCTCCCCCTTCGCCTCTCACCTCGGTCCTGTCTCCCTTTTACAGCGACTTTATTATTTCAACATTTACCGATATTCCCTGTTATCATAACCTTCATAGATATTTCTTGCATATCTTCTCCAGAGTTGAGCGGGCAGGATTATTTGGCAGACTTGCTGCTTTAAAAAAACACTTTGACGATCGTCGACTTTTGGAACTGCTAACTCCGGAAAATAGCCGCGGGCTTTGGAATGATTATGAAACAGTTCGACACATATCGACAACATTAAATTGGTGTATCGTTCTCACTTGGTAGTGTACATCGTGTCGTGGGCGTCTCACTGGTGCCTCTCTCGGATATTCGCGAATTTTTGCGGTCACCATTTCCGGATCAAACGTCGGAATGTCAGTTTTTTGAACCAGATACTTGTGTGTCAAAATTTTATGACTGAAAAGCGCACTGATAGGAGGTAGGAAGGTATGCTGTGCATAGCTTTTGTTAAATGGCGAACGCTAGGAACGACGAATTGTTTTCGTTTTTAAATGGTTTTCCTATGAACTTCTTAATCCTTTTCTTTTACCTGACGATTGCGAACCACTTCACAAAAATCTAAAAATTGCCATGAAATAGGTGGAGGGGGGGAGGGGGTTGTCATCTGCGATATGCGCAAAGTTTCCCTGGGCAGACTTCCAGCCAGTGTTCACCGGAGAACGGTCCTCAACCGGAGCGCCAGGAGGAGACCCGGCGAGGAAATGAGCTAAAACTGACAAGCGATCCCATCGCCTTCAATGCTTCCGACAAACCAGTCAAAGAAGTTGACAATTGCTCTGAGTTTGCTATTGTGCTACTTTAGCCAACAATTTTGATTTCCACGAAGAACCCAAAAGGCGCGCAATGATACTGTAGATGGCAACGATCCATTTTTATTTCTGTCGATGTTTACATATCGCAATCGGGACCGGATGAATCCGGAACCCGTGTTTCGTATCCGATGGATGGCATATTACTTTTTTGCGAGGGGGGGTGGTCTCTCTTCGTTTTCTAAAGTGGTAATAGAAGCACGAAAGAGATTTTTGCTCGTTCTTTTATTGCCTAGACTCTGGTCTTTTGAACGAGTGTTTCAGATTTTTCTTCGTAAGGACTTCTCTCTCACCTCAAGACATATCCAATTTCAGGACTATTTTTAGTCTTCATGCTATTGGGCCGAGGTGTTCTTGGCAATAGGTAGAAGCGATTTTCTGCAACAGTCATAAATGAACGCTCCAGCGGCGTTCGAATCGTTTCTAATCTTCGACGGCGAGAAAAAGGTTACGTTTCAAAAGGATACAAAAGTGCCAAACGCGGCTATCTTTACAATTAACAAAGAAGATCATACGCTCGGCAATCTCATCAAGCAGTTAGTGTTTCGTTTTGCATTGCAGTTGGCTATTGTTAGTTTATTGCCGTGAGCGTTTATTGTTTACTACTGATTTTTTTTTTCGTAAATCGAATTGACCTTCACGCAGTCATTTGCGTGTTCGACAACGTGAAACGTCAACTGTTTGACGTGAGAGTCTCTTCGTATGTTCGAGCGCTCTAAGCCATCAACTCTAATGTAGCTTTGCTTCTTCAAACAATCGTATTTGTTTGAAGGAGCAAAGCGTTTCACATCTTTGAGCTCTATTTTATGGATAATTTAAGCCAATGAGATTCAGGAAGCCATAAATATGATGGCAACATTTCAACGTTATGTAAAACGTGTATTATGTTTATTTTCTCCTCGCCTTTTTTTTAAAGTTATTTTCCGTGTTTTTTGATACAAAAGCTCATAATTTGTTGTTTCTTGATCGATTCAGTTGACAACTTCATCTGAATGTTTGAGTTCACCAACACCCAACAGATTCTTAAATGCTTTCCACTGTAGATGGCTCAACACTCTTGCAGTTTATAGTGCATTTCGATAGAGTTTCTAAGTATAGGTTCGGATGCCTGACGCTCATTAGCATGAAAGAGCTGATAGAAGAGGGCCAGGTATGTGGCCGTAGCTCAGTGGGTAAGAGCCACCCTGATATTATAAGGTGGACTTGGGCTTCCCTCTGCTCCATATATTTTTTACTCTTCGCACTAGTGTTGTTTATTTTTGGTCAGTCGCATTTTCGGGAAACATTTGCGGTTGTATCGACAATTTTCTTGATTATTTGCGGCATTGCCATTTGGGCGGAAATCCTCAAACGCTAGTGTCACTGAACATTGTCACCGGAGGCACAGATCTAATAGCGAGTTATAATTATTCTTAACCACATAACTGTATTGCCTTAAATTAATTATGTAAAATGACAACGAACAATATATCGTTAGCTTTTGGCGTGATCGCTTAAGTAGCATTTATAGCTATGTGCTTTTTAATTTAGCCAACTCCTCAAGGATCCTCAAGTGCTGTTTGCTGGCTATAAGAACCCTCATCCATTGGAGCATAAGTTCATCCTTCGAATACAGACCACCTCAGATACATCTCCGTCGGATGCATTGACGAGTGCAATTACGGATCTTATGGCAGAGCTATCCCTCTTTGAGGAGAGATTTCTGGTCAGTTCTACCAATTTTTTAATGCCTTCCCAATTTCTTATCGAGTTATATGGTGTTTAATTGAAAATACAGTCAAAGTACTGCAGATTTCGTTCACTTAACAGAGCATGTGCCTGATGTTCTTTAGGCGTTTTCTGTGTTCATCGATTTGATCGATAAATATGTCAATGATCAGCAGGTTGAGTTACATTTAAATATGCAAGTGAATTTGTATAAAAGTTCATATTCATCCTCTGGTCTATAGTGCTGGAAAGTGTGCGTCGATGATTGTTAATAAGAATGTTTAATAGATGTTGAGGTAAAGAATATTGCTGGCTGTACTTGGTCTTCCTTTCGAAAGTTGTTGTGTAAGTGACGCTATAAATTTCTCTATGCGATATTATCCCGTTAGCCACATAGGAATATTGTTTTTACTTAAGATTTCCAGCATATTGCATTTTTTTTGGCAGTGTGGAGTTGTGATAAAATTTGTAAAGTTTGTTTTGCTAGCAATGGTGAAAGAAGTTGAGGTTTTCGTATTCATTGTTCTACTATAGCGGAAGAGATACACTATTTTACTTTTTGCTACTGCACCAACACATGTTTTTAGCACAAAACAGATTGAAAGAATAACTCGTCTCTTCGTTGTGCATCCTGAAAAGGCAGCATTGATGGCAAGCGCTTTAATAATCTTTTAAACAAACATAAGCCAGTACAAGAGGGAGGGGTTCATTTCACTGAAAGTGGACTTTAGACGCTTGTATGGACCACTACTATAGTGTTCTTTCTGCTAATGATCAACATCCCATGTTGCTTGCAGGATGCAATAAAGGAACGCCGCGAAACCAACGAGTAACTGAGAGCGGAATTTCGTTTTATCGCTTTTGACTTTTTTTAATTTTGATTTTTTTGAAAAAAAAATTGTATTATCCACTACTATAGTGTTCTTTCTGCTAATGATCAACATCCCATGTTGCTTGCAGGATGCAATAAAGGAACGCCGCGAAACCAACGAGTAACTGAGAGCGGAATTTCGTTTTATCGCTTTTGACTTTTTTTTAATTTTGATTTTTTTGAAAAAAAAAATTGTATTATCAGTTGACGTTTATTTGTGCTTCGTAAAAGATATAAAATCAACAAAAAATGGAGAGCGAATGTGGTCCCTCGACACCCCAGCAGGTGGCCACCGTATTGCGTATCAGACGTAAGCGTACTGCCGATCCACATGAAGCATTGGTCGTATCTGTGAAGAAACCGCGTCATGATCCAGCCGATGGAAGTCCCTGTGTTACAGCACTGCTCTATTCATTAGCTGGTACTTCGGCTGCGCCTGTAAGTTCATCTGCTTTATTAGATGGCGAAAATTTTCCGACCTTTTACATCGTTGAGCTTTCCTCGTTATGTATGACAAAGAATTAACAACATACGTCCCGGTGTGATGTTTGAAAAGAATGACTAGGTCGTATCCTGGAGCGTCATTTTTTGCCGGGTAACACGTTGCTTAAAGCTGTTGTACCGGTAGAAACCGTAATATTGCAAAACTGAAGAGGGTTGTCTTCGAACTTTTTGCAGTTCTAGAAAGATGTGATTTGTCATATCGCAAGAAAGGAAAGTATACGCACAGGTAATCTAGACGTGCGGCAGCTCGTTTTTTAAGGATTAGCTCTGATTGACTAAGCAATCACAGTTTTGTCGGCTAATGAATGCTTCGTTGTTAAGGAACTGAGCGCTGTCGATGGTCTTCCTTCGTTTGCCAATGTGATCGATTTTGATCCTCATGAAACGAACGAAAAAATGGAAGAGCAGATGGCCACAGGTGAGGAGAAACCAATCTCCGATACGCTGCAATATTTGAACACATTCTGCGATGCGATAGATGAAGGTGGCACGCAGCAAACTCATTCCTCCACGGAAACGAGCCAGATTACTCTAAATGGAGTGCCGATGGTGACTGTGAAAACTTCAGAATTACAGCCTGAGGTAGGTTCATCCGAAAATATGGGGGTTTACTTTGTCGTGCGGTTTTTTTCACTTTTGAAGAGGAGACGGACGAACTGGGAAGGTGATTTTTGAAGCGAGAAACGGTCATTTCATAGAAGTAATTTTGCATTTGCTTTTTATGCATTATTATTTCTGAATGTTGAAGCTTCTTGCCTGAATGTTGAGGTTGCACTGATTGCTTTCTGAAGCCTACATCCGAATCCTTCTTTCCTGTTTTCGATCACACGTCCTTCGCTCTAAACTACTTCGCCTCTTTCACTTCATCGTGGTTCTGCATTCTAATGGTTTGTCGATTGAACGACACAATAAATGTTCGGTCTGCGACTCTTCCTAAAGGCCGTTATGGGTGGTCATCCTGAAAAAATCACATGAAATATCATCCTGATTCATCATCTATGAGCGGAAACAAAGTGCTTTCATTCTTAAATCAGTTGTTTCTAACTCGTGCTATTTCGAATTTTTCTGTGTTACAGTATCCAGCGAAGGGGCAAAATAATACTCTGAAATGCTTCCTCCAGTTGATCTTTTATGTTGTGTTTTGACAGTATCCACTGTATTAAAGTAGCTTTTGTAATTTCAGGCAGAGTATGTGTTTGACTTCTATTGGAATCCAGCGGCTGTCGCATGCAATCCCGATGATCTCGAGGTATTGAGTTACTTCTTCGCATTTTTTTTTCGTATTTTGTTGGCATATCATTATCAGAGCGGAAGAGACGGGAAATTTTATCTTTATACGTAAAAATAAATATGTTGGAATGTTGGAGACTCCGCGACTGAAATGTTGAGGAATCAATCGCATTTTCGCCGCGCAGTGCTCCGTTCCAGAAAACGATAATCTGAAAATTTTTCTCACCGCTCCTTAAGTTTGGTGACGCAACGTTTTTAGCTTTGAAATCCAAAGTGGGGCGACGTTCGCGATATGTTAAGGCAGTTTAGGTTATTATGTACGCCATATCTAAAGTTTTAGTTCAAGCTCGTAGCACACTTGGATGCGTTAATTAATAAGCGTCCTTTTATCCCGCAAAACTGTCGTTGTTTTTTTTTTCACCTACTGGTTTGCGATTACCTTTACCTTAGACTGATATTAGTGTTTCTCAACTATCGATATATTGCTATTTAATGAAATAAGTGCGCTTCTTATGCCTGCATTTCATTTAGCGTCACTTTAACGTTTGTGTTTCACAAAAGAACCCCGCTTCAAGCGCTTTATTTTGGGGATGGTTACTTACTAAATTTTTTTCGTCGTTAGCCAACCTGCTGTGTGCGCGTATTGCTTTGGTAGACATATTGTAGAAACGTTTTTAGTTATAAGTTTAAAGGCAGACGCAGTTTTCCCGATGAAATTTGCCTTGTGGTCTAAGATATGAGCGGGTAGTGACTGCTAGGGAAATCGTTTTCCATAAGATGATTTTCGAATTTTTGATGCTCATACAGCCAGTACTTCGCATATTTTTCTACCGCATCTTATTCTCCAGATAAGAGCATTTGGAGAAATCGATTTTCTTCTCCCTTGATCTCCGTCTCCACCTTTCCTTCCTCATACTTTCTCTCTCTCTTCCCTCCCCCCCTCCCCCCGCCTCACCCCATATACACACAGAAAGACACACTCTGTTCCTCTTGCTAAGGTGGATTCCGAGCTACTGACCTGACAGTAACGTTGAAAGTTGCTTAGTGATGAATGCTGAGTGGGTGATATAATGGAGCAACTGCATGGCTTGAGACATCTGTTTCAGTAACGAATGTTTTCATAGTATGAGGAAGGAAAGAAATGCGGACAATATTGCTTTTGATTTAACGAGCATTTCATTCATCTCCTTACTTACCAATACATGCTTAAAGTAAAATATGGTTAACGGCTTTGCTAGGACGGTGTTGTTGGCAAATATAGGATCATTTAAGGGATGTGCATACAAGGATTTTTCAGGAAATCAGGGAAAGCATAAGGCAAAACGTTTTTCTTGGATACATCTATCTTTATGCTATTCCAGTGCATAAACCTTATGCAGATTTCACTGAAGCATTGTGATCATGTTTTATAAGCTCAGGTTCGACTTGCAAACCAAGAAGACATCGAATTTTATAATGGTGAGGATACGGAGAGCAGTATTGGGGCAGATGATGAAGATGATTCCAACGATGAAAATAATTGGCGTAACGATTATCCGGATGATGAAGAAGATAGCGAGGTTCGTGTACCTTTACGTGGTCATCCAGTTTTATTGGGAAGCAGCGGTCAGGAAAATAATATATTCACATAGGAATGAATGAAATTTGTTTGTGCATTTTTTAAACTTTTTATAATTTAGTTTTATATTTCCTTTTTGTATTTTCTTTTTGTAGTTTTATAAGTTATTTCTTGTCGTTTATGCCTTAATAAAATAATTTTTTACTCCTCGCTAGGGATTGAGGGAGGGGGGAGATGTGCGGAGGGGTGGAAATAGGGGCGAGTTAATATGCTCGTCAATACCGTTATTTTTACAAATATTTATGGTAATAATTATAATCGCAATTCTTGCTTCGCTTGTATGCGGGTAGTCGGTGAAGGACTACAGTTGCAAAGATCTTGTAAAGCACAATTTCACAACTCGGTCACCGTTTATTAGTTCTTTCACGGCAGTATTCGATAGAATTCGAGTTCGATCGGTCGCCATCGTATCAAACGCCACTAATGTGGTTGGCTTTTCGATGCGCTTTCAGAGTGCAGTGGCAAGTCGTGAACGTACAGCTGTTGGCAGTAGTGCTTTACTGATAACGCTGTTGCAGGATTCAGATGAGGAGCGTGATAGCGATTTCGACGACTTAAACGAAAGGTTCGATGAATGCGAACTTTGCAGTTCGGATAAAGAGTACGACAACGAGTAGATGCGCACTGGGGTTAAACACTTTATGGTTTCTTTGCCTATTCTCTGCCTATCCAAGTGTTGGCTATGAACATAACATCACTTAAGCGACCCACGTCTTGGATCTTAGTTAGCTCAGTCAGGCTTAAAAAGGGCTAACAAGCTGGAGCGAGGAATGGTCCCCTCGCGGAAAGGAGTAAATTTTTAAATTTATAAGCTTGCTTTTTGTATGCTAAAAAATAAAATGTTGCTCTGAAGTAATCTGAACTTGTCCTATTTTGAAATGAAAAAATTGAAAGGGACTTTAAAAATCACGGGTCTTTTTGCTGTTGATGAGTTGTAGAGCTCTGCTAAAGTGATTTCAGCCTACTACAGGACGGGCAGACCTGCTTTGAGAAGGATGGAGGAGGGGGATGGGAGCTTGAATTATCAAGTGGAGAGGGGGGAAGGGGCTAGGGGAGATAACTCGACGGAAGCGGAATTTGAGAAAAACTTGTGTGGAGTGGTCTATCCACGAGCGTTA
>JPKZ01000155.1:29668-41437 GCA_000803305.1 Toxocara canis | reverse complement strand
GAGAGAGAGAGAGAGAGTTGTGCGAACTCCCCTTTCCATAAGGGAGGCCGAATTAAAGAGAAAAAGGGGGATTGAATTCGAGCGTTTGGGTTGCTATGTTTCTTTTTCTGCAAACCTTGGTGTCAGATCATCCTCTACTTTCCATCTATGTATGTATTTCCGAAGCTAGTAGGGAAGAAAGTGCAGATTTTTTTGCAGAATCGGCAACTTTTGAAACAGATGTGTGTTGTTATGGGACCGCGTTATGTTGTGCAGTAGGGTTTCTTAATGAAGTGGTGCATTCTGTTCGTTTAATGCGCTCTCAGCTCGTTTTTTGTTTATCATTCTACAGGCACTACAAATGCCTCTTGTGTACTATTTTTCCTCCCCGTTATACTTGTTTGCGTTTTTGATTTTTATGATTCTTGATGTTACGTGTGTTCCGAATCGATAAAACACTTCATTGTTTGTTCGCTTTGGTTTTCGCTTTATTACTCAGAATATTTTAAAATAATATTAGAATGGGGCGCCTGGAAGACGACTACACGTTATGAGAGAATACACTCATTATTAGATAAGTTTTCTGGAGTGTTATTGACTTAGACGAGTACGACCTTCGAATAGCACTGTTGATGTGGTAGAATATAGATTTTCGGTCTCTGACGTAACAGTATGCTGGAAGCAAGGAAATCTGACCTTCTACTTTTTCTGTCCGACGATATAATTCATGACAGAAAAAGTAGAAGGTATACTCACTCTATTACTTCATAACTTTAACTCTGCTAAAGTTTTTACTTATGGTTGCAGTTACTTTGTAAATTACTGAAGTATTTTATTCCCGTCTAAAATAGTTGTTAAGTTATGTCCAAATTTCGGATGCCTAGAACCTAACTTTTGCCAAAAGCCTTTTGCAGTACATAGTATTAATCACTTCGAGTGTTGCGGAGAGTCCTTTACCGTTCGATTTTCATTTCATTAACTATATTTGATTCGATTCGATTCGATATTTCATTTGCTATTAGCGTTCCAGTTCGGATCCGATCATTTGCATATTTTTGGTTCGTTATTATTATACATCATGTGAAAGAGAGTTTTTTGTTTGTTTTTTTTCAAAACGGCAGCATCGTACAAGAGAAATGAGAATGGAACGCGTGTTGAGAAAATTCTTTGGAAGAGTCTATCAACGACTATCGTAACATTAATTGGATCTTATAGCTTGAATGCAGAACGTTATGGAGGGCACTTAAAAGTTTGGAGACAACATAACTGAAAATTTTATTAAAAGCGTTCGCATAGATCATTTTATGTTTTTTTTTTTGCACTTTCATCTCCTTTTCAATTATACGTTCTTGCAGACGTTCATTTCACCTCGTTATATCATCTGTCAATTATTTCAGGCGATTATGTGACGCTTATTTGTTAAGCAAATTAAAATGAAGTAGTTTTGCTGATCGCTTATTTAAAAGAACGAGTAGTACAAGTAGTACAGGAACGTATATGTACACCCAAATATAAAGCATATAAACGGAAGAAGTGTTGAACGACGTTTGCAAAAACAACAATACACATAGGCGTATTAAGAGAACGCATAGGGGAAAGCACTTGTTAGACGTATCGGTGGGTCGCATTTTGAAGTTGGCCGATTGTTTGTCTTAAGCGAACATTTATGAAAGAATTTTGCTGTAAATGTGACCGATGTCGATCATCGTCGACATTTGGCGCTCAAACGCATTGTTCTTTGAATGTCAGCTGTTGCCTGTGTCTGCTAGCTATGTCGATTACGCCTCTCATAAATGTGTCATATGTTTTCGCGTTGTGCGCTAGACGTTGTTGGTTTCTCGTTGATTTCATGCTTTTGTTGATGGTAGTGTATTATGGGTTTAGTGGAAGCGATTTGAAAATTTGGAAAAAATCTGATCTAATTTTGAGGTGACAATATTGCACATGAAGGGAAAGAGAAATTTATGAAAAAACTTTCAATTTTCGGATTTTCCCATTGGTTTTTTGGGAATGGGACCGGTGACATGGTGACAGCTTTGTATTCTACTCCGTAGCGACTATGTGGCATATTTGTTTGAAAAAAAACGGCTTGTTTAATGAGTTCATTTTCATTTTAATGGTCGTTAGAGGTGCACAGAGCACTTATATAACTTTTACATATTAAAATGGATTTTCACTGATAATTGAAAACACTTGCAACGCTTTTTGCAGGTATTTCTTTAAGAAAGCGTTGTTGCACAGCCAACAATATGCTAAGCTATCTAGTTTGTTTCTCAATGATGGCTATCTTTTCGATAGTGGCCTCGGTCTCTTGTCGCGACTCCAGTGGAGATTCGGTTGACTGGTAAGCTTCTTTAAATGCTCTTTAAATGGGGAGGAGAAGAAATCCGTTGAAAATGATGTGTAGAAAGAGGATAACAATGGCGAAGGATGCAATAAGAACCTCGAGATAAATATTCTTTGCATTTTTTTTTGCACTCATCGGTAAATGGGCGATATCACTGAATTTCTAGAATAATTTGCTGATAAAGTCCGCTGACCTGTTGTCCGGCTGCTGTACGAAAATGAGGAGACCAACAGACAGGCAGTGGTATTCGTTTGTACCCTGGGTCTTAACCAAAGAACTGAGCTTAAATCAAGTCTTGTAATAGTCACGATGTCGGACGGTTCGTCGAGAAGAGATTCACGAAGATGGCTCAAGAGCTTGAACTGGCCGCTTTTATTGCCATTTTTGTGGCATTACATTGTTTTGTGGTATACGCTTAGTACAGCTTTAGCTTGTGGCGTTGAACTGCATACCATACTTTTTTTTGTTATCACTATTACCATTGTTTTGTTATCACTATTACTATTGTTTTGTTATCACTATTATTTGTTATCACTATTACCATTGTCGATCGTTGTTGTAGCGAATCAGTCAAACCTCCTACCTTTTGGGATTTGCATTACTTTTCTGTAGTTGTTGCCAGCGGTTATCATTACGAAATCTGTCCATTTCATGGGTCGATATTCCAGTGGTCATTGTGATATCGGTTGAATACCTGTTTGGTACCATCGTATAAATCATATCCATCACATTTTACAGTTATCGGTAGTACGGTTTAATTGTTTTATACGGAACTAAAATTTTGGTATTCTAGCGAGGTGTAGCATACTACAGTACATTGTGAGGGCTTATAATGATTTGTGGTATGTACTAAAGCCAAGCTTGTCTATTGTAATACAGTTCAAAAAATCGGAATTACGACAAGGTACAGCTAGGCAAAATATGTGACCATCATGGTTTTAAAGATCAAAAAACGGCCAAAATCACATAATGGTCAAAATATGTGACCACAGTGGCCATAATGGAATAATTACAAAATTCAGCCTGCCTATCTCCTGATTCCTTTATGACAGAGTGATGGACAATGTGGTCGGATTCTTACGCGAAGCGCAGCGTATTCCAGGTTTGTCGGCTACAAACTACCGCTAATTGAGTCTGATCGTTCGTCTTTGTCTGGACTGTCGTTCCTTTATGCCGATGGACGTTCCATCTCTTGGAGCCTTCCTCAAAATATCAGTTCAAACCAGAGCGCTATCGGATATACGCTTTCACAACTTTATTCAACTCTCGAAGACATGGTTAGTTTCCGCCTTTACCCACAAGCTGTGGAGGGACCGGAGCCCTAGGCGGAGAACCCACCTGCGTCGGCATTTTTGTGCAACTACGGTGCTATCTGTAGATTTAAAGCGAAAGGGGAAGAGGTTCGATTAGTGGGTACCCTACGCGGAGGAAGAGATGCGACAATTCCCACACCCCACTCGTCTTGTCTCATTCCTGCTCTCGGCCGAATGGGGTTTGGGGCGCGTTTTATGCAGTTTTTTTGGAAGCGCAGTGCACAGTGCCTTCCAGTACCATATTTACGAACGACGTTTAGAGGATAGGATGGAGAAGCAGAGGTTAGGAGGAGTTGAGGGGTTGGGGGGGAAGGGAGGGGATCCTTTTTGTTGAGAGGACGAGGAGGTCGGGCAAAATTTCCTTCTCCATTTTTTGAAGTTATGAAGTCATGGAAATTCTGGTTTTGTCATCGTCAATCACTCTTCATAATTAGGAATGGCTTCCGCTACAATGTTAACCCGCAGTAGCGCAAACTGCAGCGAGTGCATTTCACGGCATTCGAAGGTGTAGGCGAAACTGGGTGACTTTTAAGCATATGATTTGACTGTTTTAACAGTAGGGTAAGGGTCGTGGGCTATTAAATTTCTTCTACCTAACTGGCTGTTTGCTTGGGCGCTTCTGATCTCACTTCATGGCACACGTTTACAAGTGAAGGATCATTTGAATCGTCTCAAGCCGAAGAAGAACCCATCAGATATAGGACCTATATATGAGGCCGTTTATGCGACTGGTCGATTGAATAAAAACATGAATGAATTTATAACGTAACTTACTTTTTGATTTCGTAGTTAACTCCCTGTGATCGAAGGAAATTTGCGTGCTTTGGCATATTTGTGTATTTTAGAAGGTAATTTTGCAATCCGTTAACATTCTCAGTTTTCGTTAACGCGTCCAGTGGGCTCTCGTTTGTGTTTTATAGAAGATAGTGTTTGTCTGTATTCTGATCCTCTATTAGCATGGTGAGAACGCGACGTCTTGAAGCAATGCGCTTCAAACATTTAAGGGTCTTTGGCAGCACAAAGGCAGCCATTTTAAATGCTCGTCATGTATTTTAACGCCAAGGAAATATTTTGCATATAGCTAAACGTTTTTGTCGGTTGTTGTTGAAAGCCGAAAGGCTATCGGCTTAGTGGCTACGACAAGCTACGACAAGAACCAACAAAGACAAGTTGGTGATAACATAAATGGCTACAGATCGTAGAAGATGCATAATATTACTTCGCGACCACATAACCTTCGAAGAAATCCGAAGACGTGCAGTTTTTTGGATATTGTCCAGGAAAGTGTGTCATGGAAATGGAAAATGGACAAAGCCCGAGATGTATTTTAGTTTTAAAACAACAAGTGGACCTTCCAGTTCTTCATTTGCGACGCTCTTTACCGAAAACATGGTTTAGGGATACCGTGAACATGACAAGCAGATCCGATGGTGAAAATTTTGCAGCAGAGATGGTCATAAAGCCCTAATGCGAGCATGAGTCGTAGATAGATGTTATACATTGTCGAAGAAAGAAAGAAAGAAAACTAATTTTTAAGGGAACTTTTTACATGCTATACAACGATGATCATCCGGGAAATGGTAAGGTAGACCCGTATCGAGGACATGCAAAAGGAGTGGTAGTTTTTAACGGTGATTCGGGTTTCTGGCTCATTCACAGTGTACCAAACTTCCCAGCCACTCGACAGTATTTGTATCCATCATCTGGACTTCGTAATGGACAATCATTTCTTTGCATTTCTATGAAAACCGATTCACTATCTTCACTTGGTGAGCATTTATCGTAGTTTGGGGTACCTAAATGGTTGAACAGGTAGAGGAGCCCTCGAATGGTATATGAGATTAGCTAGGTTCGATTTTTCTTCAGGGAAAAGAACTTTTATGTTATAATACACGTAAAGCGAGTGAGGATTGAAAATTAGGTTTTCTTAATATAAATTCATTTTTAAACGAGAAGCACGTAGGCTGTGCTTATAGCCGAGTGCATTTATGACCATATCTATACTTGGAACAGTTCCGTTCAAAGCGAGGGATGAGAATTATTGGTAATGATAGCTCTTTAAAAGTATATTTACTTGTTCGAAAAACTAGAAAATATTGTTCGCATGTTAGTTATTGCTTTTTTTTTTCTCAATTGTTTAAGAAGATCTAGAAGCATGGTAAGCATTCAGTTGGCTACTTATTTTCACCTTTACTTTGAGCATTTAAGTCCAACAATCACTAGCATCTTGCATTTTATAGCTAAGCATTTTTAACTTCGGTTTAGTGTCCTTTATCCTCTCCTTAAGTAAATCAATTATTCCGTCTTTTCCCAGTCTTCCATCTTTCGCTGCTGTAAACCTCTCTTAGATATCGAATCGTTAGCCTTACAGTTGATTGGTTATAACGCCGGTGACTAGCATTATGTGTGTTTTTCATGATTATTGAATTCAGCGACGCAAATGCTATACATTCAACCGTCTATATACTTATCACAACTTCCGAACGAATTCGCTTCTCGTTATCCCGATCTTCAAAAAGTTATCGGGAAAAAATCGTTGAATAAAACTGCTAAAGTTTTCTACTCAGTCGCACAGTTGGTTTCGCAATCCGGTGTACAATTCACAAGTTTCGCCAAGCATAAAAAATTCGAAAAAGGTAAGTCAGTATTTTGTCTAATTTTGTCTAACTTTTTGAAGACGAAATTTTGCGGGTTTATTTCATCTAATGCAGAATAGCTTGCTTGATGTTTGCATACTATTTTGTCTAATTTCAGAAATCATCAACCATGGGGACGGTCGTTCCTCAGAGGGAGGGAGGGATAATTCAAAATTCAAAAGGAAGCAGTAATAAATTATATCTCTGAAAACCATGCAGGGTCACCAAAAATTAGCCTGCCATTCATTTGGCGATGAGGAAAATAAGAGTCTAGGTGGTCCAAAAATAGTGCCATAAAGAAACTTCTGACATTCTAACACTTTATAGCAATTCACTCGATTTTTTTTTTCTGAGGAAAAAATGGCGATCGTACATTCTCAGTTTATTCGGCTGCTTGAACTGAAGAATTCGCAACTGATTTAATATTTGTTTGCCGAGAAGCTTTTTAGTGAACTTACAGACCTGATCATCCTACGAAAAGTTTCTATTCAGACATCTATTCGGAGCTGCTTGCTCCAAAACTGAGGACTTCACTCCTAACGGAAACGTGGCTGAATGGTCCTGGTGATTTGCCGTCCTCATGTTCGTCTACATATAAGGTTTTGCTGCTTTATGGAAGCACTTTTGCCTCTTCAGAGGAAGAGATAGCACAACGATGGCTTACTTATACAATGATGCATCACTCTATGCACTCGTTTTCGAAATATCTACTTATGTTGGTCATTTATTCATCGAATTTAAGTAGCGCAGTCAGTGGCGCATGGATATGGCCATCGACTGACAGGATCAGATAGCACAATGATATTTGTTTGTATTGTGTTGTACTCTTAGTTCTTCGTTCGTACACTTGATAAGTTTCATTGGTCTACATATAAGGTTTTGCTGCTTTATGGAAGCACTTTTGCCTCTTCAGAGGAAGAGATAGCACAACGATGGCTTACTTATACAATGATGCATCACTCTATGCACTCGTTTTCGAAATATCTACTTATGTTGGCCATTTATTCATCGAATTTAAGTAGCGCAGTCAGTGGCGCATGGATATGGCCATCGACTGACAGGATCAGATAGCACAATGATATTTGTTTGTATTGTGTTGTACTCTTAGTTCTTCGTTCGTACACTTGATAAGTTTCATTATTTTCTGGATTTCTTGGGAAGGTCATAGGTCGTTGTTTGCTCTTCACTATCCAGGCGGAAGGCGGAATGGGAGAAAGGGGTTTCAGTGTGGGAAAATTTTTTAGGGTTGCACGAGGGAACAAAGTAAATTATGCGTATGGAAGAGACTAGTATTTCGTAAAGTCGTTTTTTTTTCATGAAGGAAAAGATGCGTTTCATAGAGATAACTTACAGACCTGATCATCCTACGAAAAGTTTCTATTCAGACATCTATTCGGAGCTCCTTGCTCCAAAACTGAGGACTTCACTCCTAACGGAAACGTGGCTGAATGGTCCTGGTGATTTGCCGTCCTCATGCTCGTCTACATATAAGGTTTTGCTGCTTTATGGAAGCACTTTTGCCTCTTCAGAGGAATAGATAGCACAAAGATGGCTTACTTATGCAATGATGCATCACTCTATGCGCTCGTTTTCGAAATATCTACTTATGTTGGCCATTTATTCATCGAATTTAAGTAGCGCAGTCAGTGGCGCATGGATATGGCCATCGACTGACAGGATCAGATAGCACAATGATATTTGTTTGTATTGTGTTGTACTCTTAGTTCTTCGTTCGTACACTTGATAAGTTTCATTGTTTTCTGGATTTCTTGGGAAGGTCATAGGTCGTTGTTTGCTCTTCACTATCCAGGCGGAAGGCGGAATGGGAGAAAGGGGTTTCAGTGTGGGAAAATTTTTTAGGGTTGCACGAGGGAACAAAGTAAATTATGCGTATGGAAGAGACTAGTATTTCGTAAAGTCGTTTTTTTTTCATGAAGAAAAGATGCGTTTCATAGAGATATTTTTTGAAATAAGAAGATTCTATTTCTTGGTCGTGATCTCTTGACTGATTTCTTTCACAACAGCTTTTATTGCTTGTTCCTCTCCACAACTTCCGAACTAAGATACGCTCAGGTGCTATGGCTTCAAACATTATAGGTGAATAATATTGTATCGGTTCTTATTGATGGGAAACAGTTCAAGAGCAGTAAAGATCACTCGAAATGGGCTGTTAGCGCAGATAAACGGAATCCCATGTTATGCATTGGGGACATCAATCGTCAGGTAAGTAATTATCGGACATCGTTTTAGGTTGATGAATTATCAATAAATAGTCAAAAACATGTACACCGCTGTTTGTGGAGTGGGAGGGAATCGGGAGGGTGAGAAAGGTTTAAAAAATCAGCAGTTTACACTTTGAAAGGGAAAGATGCGATATGACTATTCCAGCCCATCGAAAATTTATAAAAGGAAGACGTGAAGGCATGTTCGGAATTTCTTAAACTAGAGATTCTCGCCAAAAAGTATCATATGCCGTTCGCTTCTGAATATGATTTGTTCTTAAGTAAGGAGCGTCCTACAACTTCGAATAGGAGCTCTAAACCTTATAAGTTTCCGTCTCGAGAAAACAGGGGCATATGTTAAAGTGGATGTTTTATACAAATCCTCAATTCACTCAAGGTCAATAAAGCGCCGAAATTCGTTTTAAAAAAACAGAAGTGCCAAAAAGTTCCCTCATAAGAGTGACCTCTGGTGGAAAGAATACGTGTAAATGTTTTACAGAAGTCACAGTCAAAGCGCGGTGGTGGAACAGTTTGTATTCGAAACGCCCAACTCTGGCATCTCTATAATGGTTCTGTTGACGAGATAGAGCCGTGTCGGAGTGTTGCAAGTCGCCCGAATTGGCTGACGCGTTTATGGAAATTAGTTACGGGTATCTTCGGAAACAGAAACTAATAAAAACGTTTTCGATCTTATGGTGAAACAGTATTTGGAAATTGTTGTACTTTGATCGAAATGTATATAGTTAGTCTGAATTGAATCCCCTTGTTCATAGTGTCTCGCTTCCTTAGTATCCCATCCGCGTTGGTAGCTTGAAGTTGCTAGCTTGAAATTGCTCAGTAGATAGCTCAAAACTTCCCTATTTTCTCACTTGTGGAAATGAATTTGAAAAAATTTCACGAAAAATTTTCAGATTTTTATTCAAACTGATAAGCTACTCTTCATAATATCATACTCTGCGACCAGTCCATGGAGTGACGCTAACTTACTTTGTCAATGTTTCGAAATAATTGCTTTTCATAGTAAAGCCACACTTTCATTTCAACGTACTACATACACAACAACAAAAATATACAGCAGCACACTCATCGTCTCGCCCCTCGCGTTCCCCGTTTTGTGCACTCTCTTTATGTGCTTGTTTACGTTTGTTTCATCATTCATCTTATTTTATGTCTTTCTTAATTGGTACCTCTAAAAAAATGTCTTTCTTTCTTTAAAATCTGTTTCGCAGTCTATCAGTTTCTGAGTTAGTTAGTTTTTTTTTTGCCTTTTGCTTTCTGATACCTTCATTTCTTGTATGTGTGTCATTTATTGTAACCTGTTTCTACTGTACTTTATTGTACACCAATATTATCTCAAATCTTTGTGATTTTCTTCGTAGTTTTTTGAAACTTTCATACGATCTTCGTTTAAAACAAACAAATCCAATGACGATCCTGGAAAACGCTAGAAGAGTAAGTAAATAACGCTTCATTAAGGTTTTCAGTGTAACATTAATAATCTGATATCCATAAAAGATAATTGAGGTTTTTTTTGTTCCAAAATTATTTCAACGATCCGCACTAAAATTGTTTGGAATATTCCATAAGTTTTTATTTTCGGAAATTTTCTATTAAGCCGATTTTTATGTTTTTCTCAAACAGATTTTTTTTGAAAATTTTTTCTGTATGCAGATCTGTTCTCACGTGATATGACATTTTGATTAGTCCTTTTATTTGAAGTGGTCGAAAACGAAAATCGTCTCGGGAAACGAAATAATGATATTTTTTTACAAATTTGTAAAATATTCTAGTAGCAGTCTAATATTTCATAAATTTGTGAGCAGATTACGCGTATATTGCACATATTCATTATTTATACGCTTGTCGGATATGATTTGATTCCAACGGAAGGAACCCATCACTTCTTATGTTCAGTGAATCCTAGCTGGAACTCTGCTTGAGTGTGAAGACATTTGAGAGATTTTAATTTTGCAGCATTTGTTCTAGTGGTATGGCTGGTGTATGGTTCTACCAGCGGTAGAAAGATGTGCGTATACTATCATGCGGTGGTGAGCGGCAACTGCCGATCGGTCGACACCACTTAAGAGTACGTAAATAATATTGAAAACTTAGCCAAAGAGGAATGAGGATATTGTTTATTCGCTCTCTAAATGTGCATAGATCAAAATATTAAAAACCAAAACTGCAAACTGTTGGTGACACTTGGAAGAAGTTGAGGTGGATGGGGGGAGGGGTAACGGCGTACGGGGTAGAAAATCTAGCTGTTACATTTTTATGTGAATCTTACTCAGGACATTTAGAAGGGAATTTTTCAGTGTTGCAAACTGAACATTCGGTGGAATGTCAGCGGAGTTCCTGTTGTGAAGGCTATATTACTGTAGTGTCAATATCACATATTACACTACACGCCGCATTTTCTTCTTTATGGTCCTTTAACTGTAATGGTATGTTTTTTAATGTACCTATGATCTATAGTGGTATACAAGGTATGAAACGCTTTAAGATGGTACATAAAGTGTTGGGGTACCTTTAGTATAAAATGTTGGGGTACCTTTAATATAAATTGTTGGGGTACCTTTAGAATAAAATATTTCTACTGAAATTAGCAGCACTATTTCTGTTTGGAGTTTTCGTTATTCGAATTGATGGTGTATTGGTATCACAGACCGCAAAAAAGCCTCAATGAATGACATCTATGAATGATTCACGTATTTCCGGTTTGTGTATGTGTGTAGAACAAATCGATCCAGTGAGCGCATTGAAATGTTGAATTTTGAGGCACAAATGTCGTTTCCACCTTTTTTTTCCAGTACTAATGTTGTGGAAGGGAGGGCGCATTAAAGCACGATCATTCCGATGCGTTCTCATGCATATACAGCAATGAGCTTTTTGAGCATTCTCCAAAGCATGCTCATTTTGCCTTTCAATTTGCACAAACTTTTGCTTTGCAAATAAAAAAACGCTGCCGTGTGCTGTGAAATTCAGACGGTTGAACAGTACGAATGGCAATGCTTTTATTTATTTATTTTTTTTTAAAAAAAAACATTGCAGTATTCCGGAAAACTTGTAGTATCTATAGTTAATAACTATATTTTGATGGCCCGAACACTCGATCAACCTCGTGACGACTATGAAACCCACGTTTCCCATCCCTGATCAGTACCGTCCGAACTCTTTTAAAGACTATCTAAATTTCACACCGTTCCCGAATAGTTAGTTCTCATGTAACCACAAAAATATATGTAGAAAAAAAAAACGAACGGAAATCATTA